>JAKOGI010000444.1:70000-217500 GCA_029747015.1 Carnegiea gigantea | reverse complement strand
TGTTGCTCCTCTGTTTCCGTTTGTGCTTCACGTTCTGGTTTGTCAAATGTGCTGTTCTTGTGCTGGTGATGAAGATCGATTAATGGACTGGGCTGAGCATGATGCCCCTGGTTCTCCCTCTTCCTCTATCTCTCATCGTCTCTATTCTGCTATATTCGTGTTCTGTTTTCTGCGTTAGATTATGTTTGTCTCCACGATTGGGGAAGAGCTTTAGGTCTTGGCATCTGTTTTTGGGTAATGTTGATTTCTGTTCAGTTTTGTTAGTAACTGGGTTTTACGTAATCAATCTCCCTGTGCCTTATCCGGACTTCTCTTGCTTATGGGGTGAGTTATGTTTGCTTTGCAACCTCCATTACTAGAGGTTAGCACACTCGAGCTGAGGTTAGTCAAGCAAGGATGCCTCTTCCTTCTCATCCCCCTTTCTTTCTTGGATTTGCTTGGATTATTCGAACTTCAATGTTATTAGATGGGAAAGATTAGATCACTTTTGGTTTTTTGCTTGATGAGAAAAGTTGTCGTCATTAAGCTCGTTGAAAAGGAAGTGAACAAGTTTTCTATTTTGACCTTGAGATGATGCATGAGGTTAGCTTCCTTCTCTATCAATTTATGAATATCACTCTGTTTATTACATCTTTCCTGTATAATAGCAATATGAATGACATACTTTGCTTCCCTTAGGTTATTGAAGTTTTATTTCCAGTAGGAGGGTTGACTTGAGAAATTCGGAATTGGGGTAAAGTTAATTTAGTTACTCCATAGTGCATAATCTAGTTTGTTTTTAATAAATAAGCTGGCCTTGTTGGATATTTTGTGATTGCATTGTTGTCCCTGAGGAAACAACACTCAAGCATTATAGCGAAAGCTATATGCTTACAGCATTTAAAATTATTTTGAAAAATTTGTACATCAACCACTTGAACACAATTGACCCAAAACCACCCACTACGTAGATGAAGTGATGCTCCATAGACTTGATGTAAAGATAGGAATTTGGCCAAGTGCTGACATGAAGCGATCCCTAGAAGAAAATGATCACAGCTCAGAGGGGCTAGCAAATACGATAAATATGTAATGCAACCGTGGCTATCTCTCTATGTGGACAAAACAACTGAAGAAAAAATGCCTCTATCATATCATCAACTTTGGACATGTTAACGTAGTTTTGAACAAGAATCTAGGTAAGCACCAAAGATGCACATGGAATAGCAAAACAAAAGAAAAACATGAAAATAAATACAATGAATTAGTCCATATAAGGCTCAAAGTTACGCAGGATACTTACCAAAGTCTTATCTATGAAATAATTTAAAGAAGAAGAGAATTACAGGCTTCAGTGAAGCACTGTGCTTTGTTCCTCTCAGCCTCTTGCCGTGTTATTGAGAAAGATGATGATATATATAGCCCTAGCTACTATAATTAAGTCCTTGATTTTAGGATATAATCAAGGAGGCAAATACAACAATATATCAAGGAGATAAACTAGGAGTTAAATACAACAAACCGTACACAAAGAATATATGGTGTCAATATATAAGAATATATATGCCGTAATACTCCCCCTCAAGTTGGAGCATGTCGATTAACCATGCCCAACTTGCCTCGTAAATATGTAAACTGCTTCCTTCCAAGAGCTTTACTGAAGATATCTGCCGGTTGCTGTTTGGATGAGATATAGGAAAACGTAAGAGCACCGGCTTTTAATTTTTCCCACACAAAATTACAGCGGAGCTCAATATGTTTTGTACGCTCATGAAATACTGGGTTCTTGGCAATATGGAGCACAGCTTGACTATTGTAGAATAGATGCATAGCTGAATCATGAAACACCTCGAGGGAGGCGAGTAAGGCCTCTAGCCATATCAACTCACTTGTTGTAGCATCCGTAGAACGATACTCAGCCTCAGCTGAAGAACGTGAGACTGTTGTCTGTTTCTTTGTCTTCCAAGAGATTGGTGAACCACCAATAGTGACTAGGTACCCAGTAAAAGATCGTCTGGTAAGAGGACAAGCACCCCAGTCGGCATCACAGTGTGCACGAATTTGAAGATCACAATCAGATTTCATCAAAATCCCATAACCTGATGTACCTTCGATATACTGTAGAACTCGATGTGCTGCGTTCATATGTTCGGCCAAGGGTTTCCTGCATAAATTGTGACAAGATGTGGACTACATAACATAAGTCTGGCCGTGTAATAGTTAAATAAATGAGACGCCCAACCAAGCGTCTATATTGACTGGGATGCGCCAATGGGCATCCTTTGACAAGAGCGAGCTTACAGTTTTCCTCCATAGGAAAGTCAGTGGGTTTGTTTCCCAAAAGACCGCTTTTTGCCACAATTTCAAGTGCGTATTTACGCTGACTAAGAAAAAGTCCTCTTGGCCCTCGAGCAACCTCAACACCAAGGAAGTATTTTAATGGGCCTAAATCCTTGATCCGAAAACAGTCATAAGTAGGTTTTGAACTTAGTACGGGCTTGAGAATCATTGCCGGCCAGAATGATGTCATCAACGTATACAAGAAGGGCTAGAAACACCTTACCCTTACGAAAGGTGAAGAGAGAGTAGTTAGCGTATGATCTCATAAATCCATAGGCCATGAGTGTAGAAGAGAGTTTGGCAAACCATTGTCGAGATGCTTGTCGGAGTCCATAAAGCGACTTGCTTAATTTGCACACTTTGTTAGGAGAGCTGGAAGAAAACCCAGGTGGCAATCTCATATAAACCTCCTCTTCTAGATCACCATGTAGGAACGCATTGTTAACATCCATTTGATGAAGTTCCCATCCTCAAGTGACATCAACTGATAAAAACATTCTTACACTGGACATATTGGCCACGGGAGCAAAGGTTTCATTAAAGTCAAAGCCTTCTAACTGATGGTCACCTTTGACCATGAGACGCGCCTTGAACCTTTCAATAGTCCCATCGGATTTGTATTTGACTCTATAGACCCACTTGCAACTGATAGGTTTCTTCTCGGGTGGCAATTCTTCGATAGTCCAAGTCTTATTTTCTTCTAAGGCATGGATCTCTTCGGCCATAGCTTGTCGCCATCGAGGATCTTTTACAGCCTCGTGATAGTACCTGGGCTCAATAGTTTTTGTGATGGTGGCAAAAAAAGCTCTATGGCTAGCTGAGAAATTATTGCATGTGATGTAATTGACAAGGGGATAAGGATTACCTGAAGAGCCTTTGGATGGTGTAGACACGTGAGAGGGGTCTTATCCTGTGCAGTATAACAAAAATAGTCCTCCAAATGTGACGGTGCTCGTCTTGTTCTAATGGGCCGATGGTTGTCATTGCCACTGGGCTGTCCATTAGGATTTTCAACACTCCCTCTTTCCGTGGACCTATCCAATCTAGCAGATTCCAGCCCAGTCCGAACTGTCGGCCCAAGCGCATCAGTTGGCTCATGAACAGGCGGCATAGACACCCCAGACTGCATAAATGGGCCTGGCTTAATAGATGTATGTGGCCCAATTTCAGCCAAATCTATTCTCCTTGGCATGCTTGACTCAGACGGGTCCCTTTGAGTAAATGGGCCTGTGGTTTCTGATGGGCCAATGTCTTCATGTGCTGCACACTCAGGCAATCCGATTGCTGTAGGGAGCTCCTCAATTAATTCAACATCTCTAGTTTCTCTATTTTTAATTTCATGATAGCCCCAATCACGTAAACAAGCCTTATTGATGTTGTTGTTGCCAAGCAATCTTTCCTCTTCAAATTGCCCAATTTTATATGTGGAGAAAGGAAATATGGTTTCAAGGAGTAGTACATCTCGACTGATGAAAATTTCATTTGTTTCTAAATCGTAGAGTTTCCATCCTTTTGTACCATATGGGTAACCCACAAAAATACATTTGCGACTCCGAGGGGTAAATTTATCCTTAGTTCTTGTTTTAGAATGAGCATAACAAAGCCATCCAAATATTTTAACATTATCATATGAGGGCTTAGCATTGAATAGGATCTCATATTGTGTCTTTCCATTCAATACCTTACTAGGAGTTCTATTGATCAAGTAAGCCGCAGTGAGGACACTTTCCCCCAAAAAATCAATAGGTAAGTGGGCTTGGAATCGAAGAGCTTTAGTGATGTTCAAAACGTGCCTATGTTTCCTCTCAACTCGCCCATTTTGTTGGGGGTTATCTGTACAAGTTGTTTGGTGCACAATCCCTTTTTGTTGATAGAATTGTTTCATGGACCTAGATAAAATTCTAGTCCATTATCACTCCTTATTACTTTTATATCTTTTCCAAATTGGGTCTTGGCCATGATCACAAAATTTGCAACAATAATGAGGTCTCTCCTTTTTCTCTCATCAAATAGACCCAAACAGCTCTATTGGCATCATCAACGATTGTAAAAAAATACTGAGCACCATAGAGGGAAGGAACTTTGTAAGCACCCCAAATGTCACAATGAATAAGTCCAAAATGTTTTGTTGCATGACTTTCACTAGTAACAAATGAAGACCTTGTTTATTTAGCATGAAAACAAATATAACAAGGTTATTTATTTCGAACAGTACTAATATTGAAATCTCTAGAGAGTAATAATAAAACTTGATCAGAGGGGCGCCCTAATCGTCCATGCCATAAATCATAAGAGCCTACCACATTTGCTTGATCTGTTGATGGTGAGAATTTTTCAAAGCAACAGACCCCTTCTCGCAATCTACCCACTCCAATCGGGCTCTTCGTGATATGGTCCTGTATCACACACAAGTCTTCATCAAATATCACAATACATTACAACTCTTTAATCAACTTTGCCAAAGAGATTAAATTACAAGAGAAATTTGGAATATAGAGAACTTTGTTCAAATTTATTTTAGGACTCAAGTCTATACTCCCTTGAAGACTGACCACCACGCTCGCCCTGTTCGGTAAATTTATGGGAATGGGTGCCACTGACGTTTTTCGGTTAAAACTTTGTACATCACCTGTCATATGTCGAGAGGCCCTAGAATCAATAATCCAAAGTGATTTACCTGCTAATTTCTCAAAACCTGGCTCGGGGGGTTCAATCAAGCCAAGTAATTTCTAAACTTGATCACTTGTGAGCCCAGACAAGACACGATTGCACTGATCCTCTTGCTCGGTTCCCTCTGTTTGCTGCTGCTGCCCAGAACTGAAATGCCCAGTGCCAATCTGCCCAGCTGTATAAGCTGTCTCGTGACCTCCCCCTCTACCTCTGTTCCCTGTGGTTCGTCCACCACGGGCACTTCTTCCTCGTCCTTTTCCTTTGCCATAGGATCCCCATCCGGGTGGATATCCAATAATCTTATAGCAGCCAGACTCGTCATGTCCGAATTTCCCGCAGTGTTTACACGTCCTCTTCTCGCTGGTGACCTAAATTTTGCCACCACGGTTAACGGTGAATGCCGATTCTGTGCGGTCATCACGTCCTACCAATAACTTCTTGTGTTGTTCCTCTTGGGTCATTATATTAAAGATTTACTCCAAGGAAAGCAGAGGCTCCATGGCTAGTATCTGACTTCGAATTTGGGAAGAAAGGTCATCATTCAGTCCAAGGAGAAATTAATATGATTTTTCAGCTTCAAACATTGCAACTATTCTGGGCCCAACGTTGCACTTACATCCTTTGCACGTACACCCATTGCATGAGCAGTGAGGGATCTTGACATGGTTATCTAGCTCGCTCCACATCATTCAGTCCAAGGAGAAATTGATATGATTTTTCAGCTTTAAACATTGTAACTATTCTGGGCCCAACGTTGCACTTACATCCTTTGCACGTACACCAATTGCATGAGCATTGAGGGATCTTGACATGGTTATCTAGCTCGCTCCACAGCCCCCTCAGTTTGGAATAGAATTCAATAACACTCATCGCTCCTTGTCTACATTTAGAGATACTTGCCTTTAGTTGATAGATTTTTGGGGTACTGGCTACCCCATATCTCTTCTTGAGATCCTTTCACATTGTCTTTGCTGTCTCGGCATATGCTATGCTTGGGCGCAGCTTTCATTCTACCACGTTGAGAAGCCATAAGCATACCATTGAATTTACCATGTCCCAGGCATGGTATTCAGTGAAGTCGCCTTCTTTAACTTTCGGTTTGCTTAGGGTTCTATCAATGAACCCAAGCTTGTTTTTCGCTTTTAAAGCGGTTCGTATTGCCTTTTCCCATAGATCGTAGTTGCTTCCATTAAAAAGCTCTGCTGTGATCAAAATACCTGGTCTTTTGGATGGATGTAAGTAGTATGGTGAATGAGGTTCGATTATAAACTTCCTATTCTCTCCATCCTTTGTCATGTTTTAGGTGTTTAATGTAAAAGAAAAAGGAACAGCAGATGGTTTTTGTCCTAGCAGTGCTCTGATACCATGAAATAATTTGAAGAAGAAGAGAAGTACAAGCTTCAGTGAAGCACTGTGTTTTGTTCCTCTCAGTTTCTTGCCGTGTTATTGAGAAAGATAATGATATATATAGCCCTAGCTACTATAATTAAGTCCTTAATTTTAAGATATAATCAAGGAGGTAAATATAAGAATATATCAAGGAGATAAACTAGGAGCTAAATACAGCAAACTGTATACAAAGAATATATGGCGTCAATATATAGGAATATATATGTCGTAATAATCTAGCTCATGAAATGACCCTCAACTACCAACGTTAGTGCCAAGGACTCCAAACAAAGTTCCCAATCAAGACAAGTGCCAAAAGAAGAGGCATTCACAAAACCATAAAAAAAATTTTTACAGCAAAGGGATCACTAATCCAAAATCAACCAAACTCATGCAAACTATGTTGGCTAGAGAATCATCATTGATGGTTTTTTTTTAATCATTTTTTAATTTTTGAAAACTTTTTCTGATTCAACCTAGATCCCAAAGGCAAACCTAAACATGACCTAAATGCAATGCTAATGCAATTTAAACAAAACATGCCTAAACTAAGATGCGCCACATGCAAAATATCCCTAAATGAAAATCTCCCTTAAAACTTGATCGTCACCACATGTTCATAGGTGTCGTAGTATAGATTAAAGTCGTCCCACAGAGACTCGATCGAATTACTAAGCATTCCTTTGATAGATTTTCTAAGCAAAACCAAGATTTTGCTTAGATTATAAATATTAAGCACTAAAATCCAAGCATAACCTTAATGGCTAAAAACATCTAGGCATAGCATCACCTAATGATATGTCGATCTAATGACTTAAACAAGAACCTCTCACCTTGTCGATTAATCCAATGGCTGATAACCTTAGAGAGTTCATAACATTTTTTCAAAATGGAGTGAATTACCCTGATTGAACTAATTACTAGTCCTTATGAGGCCTTAATCGAATCAAGTTTAGCAATGTGATTATCACAAGACCAATCGACTTTCTTAAGTGGTTATTAAACCGTGTCTAAGCCTAGTTTATCCATCATCGCTTTACACCTTTCTGCATTTTGATCTAGCATTTAACACAAATGTAAGAATTTGGCTAAAAGTCCCACAACAACATTCAAAATTCAAGGACTAGATTGAAACAACCAAGCAAATTTCCAAGTGCAAATACTTTGAACTTGGGAAATGAATAACATCATTTTGGTTTAGCAACCCCTAGATAAACAAAACTACTCAAACATTATTGAAATCAATAAAGCAAACATCTCAAAACCTAAACTAAAAAGAAATTGAAAGACAAAAGCGAAAAGCTTAGTCTATTTGCCTGGATAATAGTCGTTTAATCCTTCTTCCAAAAGCTTCCAAACCATGCTTGATCTTACTTCTTTCCTTGCTTAAACTCTATCGATGAATGAATTTGGGTGGTGGAAGAAGATGGGATGGTGATAGGATGCTAGATAAAGGGCTAAAATGACAGGAAAATCGAGCTTTTATCAGATAAATCAAAGCCGCTAACATTCGAACTTTCGGGAGTGCGATAAGTCGCGAAGAAAACTAGTAGGCTCTGGGGAACAAGGATGACCATGGGCTGATCATGGGGTTCATTACGGTCTGGTGGCACCACCCTTGAGTAAACTGTGGCGCTCATAATCTAGCTCCTCCTCATTGGTTTGCGCCGCTTCTTCTCCCTAGATCCTCCTAGACCATGGTGCTGACCACGGTATCTCCATATTAGGTGTCATTAAGCTGCTTTTGCTATGTACCTTGATCCACTATTCCACAAAATCATCATTCTACTCATATGTTCGGGCTTCCAAGGTCGAAATCTTCAAATGCTTTTCAAATAGACGAAGCTAAGTGCAAAAGTAGAAATAATTGTATAACCCACACAACTAAGCATAATAATATCCTAAAATCACTCGCAAGAACTTAAATAATCAACGCACAAGAATTTGGGAGATTCATATAGGACCTAAAAACACCAAAACCTCCTCAAGCATGGCAATTGATAGCATACCACAAACATGAATATCAATTAATGGTAACCCCAAATAGTGAATAAGACATTTCAAAATCAGGAGAAGGTGAATGTTTTCAAAAAAATATGAGGCTACAAGCCAAATATCAAACTTGATAACCCCTCTAAGAACCATATCGTGCATCATACGAGCACATGAAATTCATTATAGCTAAATGGGCTAGCAGAACGTCAGCTTTGGGAAAAGTAGAAATATGACATAAATCACTCTATGGATGTCACCATGACCTTGGGTGGCATGATCCCCATGACAAAGAAACGACTTAAGAAAGGGGAAGAAAAAAAATAATGCAAGTACAAAAGTTGAAAAGGACTACTAGGCCGTCACTTTCAGTGCATAAACTTCAAATTCAGACAGACATATCCCTCAAAATACTTAGCCAAAATAAGTCATTTGTGGGTAATTGGGAATACTAAGATTCTTATTTTTAGATGACACCTTTTAAAGCTTCAAAAGTCTAGCCATTTAAAAGGTATGGCCAAAGAAAGAGAAGTGCTCCCTAGCTAGATCTGGTGGTGCGCCTTTGGAACTTTCACCACTTTTGATGCCTTTTATTCAAACTTGGTCTTGACTTCTTTTTCTGTATTCAAAGTCATGTCAAAAAGTATCCCAAAAACCAAAATTTCTGATTCCTGAGTGGGTCCTGGTTGGGTAAAATACACCCCCAAAACTGGGTTGAAAATTACCCAAAAAGGCAGCGTGGACTGTTATACTTTGAGGACTGATTTGAATGGGCAAATGAAGTCCAATTGGCTTGAAACTTGATTAGAAATACGGGCTAGCTATAGGTTGGACCCGCGTGCAACCTATCTAGGATCTCTAGGCCTCTTTCAACCCTTGGCAAAACCTTTGGACTTCTTGGTCTTGTTTCAGTCCTTGGCACACTTTTTGGACTTCCTTAAGCTTGGGTAGCTCTTGGATTTGTTCCTTATCAAAATGCATCCAAGACCCCTTTTGAAAAGGCATTTTAAAGTTCAAAGAAAACTTGATACAGTGCCTTTTTACATGGTACTCAAATATTGAAGCCAAAAAGTGGTGTAGCAAAGCATGGGTTTGCGCTAGATTTTCCTCCATGTAGAACGTTGTTGGAAGATAGCATTGGGATCAATGTGTACATACATTATATCCCCCTATTGAAAAAGAATTGTCCTTAACTCTCTTTCAGACTAAGGGAGTTCTCCGGTAAAGGTACCAAAGAAGTGTAGATCACCTTCTAAGACTAAGGAAGCCTTGCCAACACTTTCTTCAACTTCTTGCTGATAAGATTGCGGGGGTTAAGATTCCATCCACCTTATTGTCTTCTTTGTACCCTTCATTGGAGAACGAGGGATGCCTCACTTCTTCTTCCTTATCAAGGACGAGGGAGCAAAGGCTTAGACCCCATTGATGTGTATCTAGCTCAAGGAGGTCAAGTTCATGTTTCAACTAGGCTAACTTCTTTTCCTCCCTACTAAAAGAGATGACATTTTAGTTCTTTGTAAGTTTACTTTTGTTTTGGCTCAAAGGGATGTGTTTAGGCTAAGAACAAGGCAAAGGAGAGTAGCTAAAGCTCTGATACTAATTGTGATTGCCGCAAGCGCACGGTGGCAAGGTCGATCCCACAGAGACTAGGTTGATCTATTGGGTTATATTTCCTCAAGATATGCTAAGTGAATCCAAACTTTAAATTGATTAAAATACGAAGATAAGAAAACAACTATACGTAATTCAAGGGATTTCAATTTAACAACTTTTAATTCACTAATTTTACATCAATTAAGGAGAAAACACCTAGGAATTCATGTAGTTATGAAAGTTGATTGGATCAAAATAATGAACATGGACTTTTCTCTAATCAATTAATTTCGAGGAATTGCAATCTATCCAAAAATTTGGCCTATTATTTCGAACTCAACCAAATTTGCCTCAACTAAGCAAAAGTCATTCTTTCGAACTGATTTGTCTTAATCCAAGTTAAACATCTTCGATTACTCTCTAGTCCTCCTAACATGCAAATCTCTCTTTCGAGACAATTACACGTTAGGTTTAATCAAACAGTCCAATAACCAAATATCACCCTTCAATTTTTCATTCGATTGTTTCAAGTAAGCAAGCAAATTTTGGCCAAAAATCTAATAACAACATGAACAACACTTCATAGAACGAAATCAAACTAATCGTGAAGTAAACATAATCCTATGGATTAAAACATGATCCAACTATACTTTCATAACCTACTAAATCCCTAGACCAAAATTAAACTACTCACGCATGATTATATTAAACATCTAACTACTCTAAAATGACAAATCTAAAGAGAAAAGAGAAGAGAAGACAGAAGAGTTTGCTCAGCTAAAATCGCATTTGAACCGTCGCTGCAGGCCCGGGGTGGAATCCTTACAAATCTTCACTTCAACTCACTCTCTCTCCTTCTAATCTAAATCCTAATCTAACTAAAATGAAATGGAAGAGAGGAAATGAAGTGAGGGGATGTGTGGAAATGAGGATGAGAGGCACCTTTTTATAGTAAAATTCTTGGAAGCCGAAAAGCCACGCATAATAATGGAATTAAAACAGCCAGGAAGTCGAAAAGTTGCAAGAAAACAAAAAGCCTTGTGGGAAATGAAGACACCACGAACCGTAGCATCCACCACGGGCAGACTGTGGTCAGCTCTGGCTCCACATTCTTCTATTCTTTCTTCGTTCCATGAGTATTAGCAACTTAAGGGTGTCCGTGGGGAGTGCAAATACACTCATCTAGGGTCAAAGCAAGGGTAAAAAGGCCCAGAATCTTGCAAAACACAGAAAAAAACAATACTTGACCGTAAAATGGGATGCTACTATGACACAAAGCACATAATTTTCCCCAAAAATGGGAGAAAATGACCTTAAAATGATATGCACTTTAAACACTTATCAAACTCCCCCATACTTAAATTGTTGCCTGTCCTCAAGCAAACACTAAATAAAAATCGGCAAAAGGAAATGCATCTAGGACTCAGAACTTGACAACCTCTTTAAAGACAGCAAGTCATAGCACATCATAAGCAAGAATGCCAATCAACGGCAACCGCAAATAGCGTAAATGGCATTTCAAAATCAGGAGGAAGAGAAGGTTTTCGGAGAAGTATGACACCACGAGCTCGATATCAAAGTTGATCACCCCAAAAAACCACAAAGCATGTCATGCAAGCACATAGAATTGAATAGAGCTAAATGGACCGGTAGAACCTCAATTTTGAGAAATGTGAATCAGTCCCGCTCATGTGTTTAAAAATATAGCATAGGTTCACTCAAGACTCATTCCAAATATGCAATCTACCATATGCTTGACTAGACTCTCAAATCTCCACCCCTAAAATGTAATGTTCGCAAGATAATTAAGAGGACTTTATTTGGGTTGTAATGTGGGCTAGAAGGGTTAAGGAAAAGGAGTGGACAAATGAATTTGGGCAATGTAGAGCTACTTAGTCAAGTGACCAGGGAGCACCCAACAAAACATCAAGCAACTATGAAGTTCACCAACACTCCAACCCTTATGATACAATGAACATACCCACGAATCAGGTGGGAAATGTGTTGAAAAAGAAAGAACTCAAGCTATGTACATATCCAATGCTAATCACTTAGTTTTTTTCTGGTTTTTTTCATTTCTCACAGGATGACTTCATCTTCCTTTTTTTCTTCTTCTTCAACATAACTTTTTTCCCCTTTTTTTTGGGGAATGAAACAAAAATTGCAATCATGGAAAGGCATAAAATCACTAACTATTAACTCACAATTGAATACATATACTCAACCTAAATAAGAGGGAACCAAAGCAAATGTTCAATGTCATCAATCCCTCAACAATCCAACATACCAAAGCCACCTTAAACTCAATTATCCCCCAAACCACCCACCACATACCTGAAGTGATGCTCCGTAGACTTGGCTTAACGGTAGGAATATGTGTTTGGCTAAGGGCTTATATGAAGGGATCACAACAAAGGAAGATATAAGCTCAAAGGGGCTAGCAAAGGGGGAAAAACATGTAACACAAGGGTAGGCTATTTAGCTATGTAGCTAAAATGACCAAAGAAAGAAATCCCCATATCATATCGTCAACTATGCGTATGCTAAGGTGGTTTTCAACGAGAATCTAGGGAAGTTCTAGAGATGCAACAGGGAAGAGTCACACACATGAAAGAAACATGAGGCTACGTATAATGCATTAGTGCAAATAAGGCTCAAAATCTCACGGGACATATACCAAAGTCTCAATTAAGGTCATAAAATGATTCCATTTACCAACGTCAGTGCTAAAGACTCCAAGGGATAAAAAAGTTCTCAACCAAGACAATGGTCAAAATAAGAAATATTTACAAAACCTTCAAAAATTTTCACACCAAAAGGGATTACACATCAAAAGCTGCTCAAACTCATGAAAGCAATTTTACCTAACAAACATATCATCGGAGGGAATCGCAAACCAATCCTCACCATCCCTTCATGAAATCCTATATGCAAATCTAAATGCAGCTAAATGCAAACAAAAAGAAACCTAAAACTATATGCTCTAACAAGTATGCAAACTAATAACCAAAATGGGAAACATAGAACTACCCTTCCCCCACGCTTAGATAAAGCATTATTATTCAAAGTAAGGAAACTTATAAAAGGGTAACAAAAGAAAACAATCTCACCTGGTTAGGTGCAGAGTGCACCTAAGTTATGCGGCCTCGTAATAACCAGGGCACATAGAGCATCAGCCACTTCATGACATCTTTAAGACTCGACTCATGAAGTCGGACGCTGTCAACACATGCAAGAGCATATCAAACTCCTGGGACCATAATTTTGAAAATACAGGGTAAGAGGCAATAACCAAAATTACACCAAAGACAACAAGTATCCTCTTAACTTTATCAAAACCCATAGAAAAATCATAGAAAGGATAAAAAAATGTTGTCCATGTGATTTTCCTAGGTAATTCGTCGACGCTTACACAGTAAGGATCAATGGAGGGATCATGCCCTTTAAAGTAATTTAGGGAAACATAATTATCAACATTTCCACCAAGCATGGTAAACATTTTGCCCGCATGTCCCAAATCAATATTAGAATCATAAATCTTAGGATTATCAATGGGCGCATCTAAAGAATATTAAGGGGAAATAGAGGGTTGTGAACGCTTAGGGGAAACATGGGTATGATTAAGGGGATTGGGGAAAGCATAATTAAAACAAAGGCTAGAAGACTACTCATGCACACACTCATAACGACGCCCATCTAAAGGAGTGTTAACTAGATTATGCACCACATCAAGACTTTCTTCCGACTGAAAACATGTGTTAGCAACATCAAACCTAGCATCAAACCCAAAAGGCTCACCCACTCGAGCCCCGTGCATTGAGCTAAAGAAAAGGATGAATTAGGTAAGGTCAAAACATCATCAGTATTGTCCATGGGTGATGCAAAGTTAGGTCGAGCATAGTAGGCATAATAAGGACACGAATTTATATCATAGTCAGAAGAATTGCAGAAACCACACCAAAAAGAAGCATAATAAGATCTAGCAGAAAATGCACAAGGATCAGAAAAACAATATTTAGAAACACGACTAGCCTTCTTAAACTCAAATGAATCCTAAGTAATGCACTCAAGCAAATACCATGCATCATCAACATTTTCACCATGAAAATCCCAATACTCTAAAAGAATATTGGTTTCACTATTCACACCTTCATCAATAATGTCTAAAATTTTCCATTTACCAATATGATAACGACGTTGAGTAAGAAAGATATTTAAATGCTTAAAATACCTCCAAAATAATTCATGCCCGAATTGGGGAAAATGAAAAATTACCATCATTTTTTTCGATCTTTTTTTTTTGTTAATTTTAAAATTTTGTTTTCAAAATTTTTTTTAAAGAAAAATAAAATACTTAGTTAAAGCTATCGAGAAAAACCTAATATTCGACACTAGTCTCCAACAGCAGCGCCAAAAACTTGATTGTGACCACTGCAAGTGCACGGTGGCGTTGTAGCAAATCAAGGGCGATCCCACAGAGACTAGGTTGATCTATTGGGCTATATCCCCTCAAGATATGCCAAGCGAATCCAAACTTTAGATTGACAAAAATACGAAGATAAGAAAACAACCATAACGAATTCAACGAGCTTCAATTTAACAACTTCCATTTCACTAATTTTAAATCAATTAAGGAGAAAGCATATAGGAATTCATGTAGTTATGAAAGTTGGCTAGATCAAAATAATGAAAATGTGCTTTTCTCTAATCGGTTAATTTCAAGGAATTGCAATCTATCCAAAAATTTGGCCTATTCTTTTGAACTCAATGAAATTTGCCTAAACTAAGCAAAAGTCATTCTTTCGAACTGATTTGTCTTAATCCAAGTTAAACATCTTCGATTACTCTCTAGTCCTCCTAACATGCAAGTCTCTCTTACGAGACGACTACACGTTAGGTTTAATTGAGCAGTCCAACAACAAAATTTCACCTTTCAATTTTCATTTGATTGTTTCAAGTAAGCAAGCAAATTTTTCATTCGATTGTTTCAACTAACAACATGAATAACACTTGATAGAACGAAATCAAACCAATCGTGAAGTAAACACAATCCCCTAGATTAAAACATGACCCAACTATACTTTCATAAATAACTAAATCCCTAGACAAAAATTAAACTACTCACGCATGATCAAATTAAACATCTAACTGCTCTAAAATGATAAATCTAAAGAGAAAAGAGAAGAAAGGGGAGAAGAGTTTGCTCAGCCAAAATCGCACTTGAACTGTCGCTGCAACCCCGGGGTGGAATCCCTGTAAATCTTCACTTCAACTCACTCTCTCTAAATCCTAATCTAACTAGAATGGAATGGAAGAGAGAAAAATGGAGTGAGGGGATGTGTGGAAATGAAGATGAGAGGCACCCTTTTTATAGTAAAATTCCTAGAAGCCGAAAAGCCACACATAATAATGGAATTGAAACTATCAGGAAGTCGAAAAGTTACAAGAAAACAAAAAGCCTTGTGGGAAACGAAGACACCACGGACTGTGGCATCCTCCACAAGCAGACTGTGGTCAGCTCTGGCTCCACATTCTTCTATTCTTTCTTCGTTCCATGGTATAGAAACTTAAGGGTGTCCGTGGGGAGTCTAAATACACTTATCTAGGGTCAAAGCAGGGGCAAAAAGGTCCAGAATCCTGCAAAACACAGAAAAGAACCATACCTGACCATAAAATGGGAAAAGTGGTATAAACTATAACATAAAGCACATAATTTTCCCCAAAATGGGGGAAAATGACTCTAAAATGATATACACTTTAAGTACTTATCAAACTCCCCCATGCTTAAACCGTTACTTGTCCTCAAGCAAATATTAAATAAAAACCGGCAAAGGGAAATGCATCTAGGACTTAGAACTTGACAACCTCTTTAAAGTCGGCAAGTCATAGCATATCATAAGCAAGAATGCCAATCAACGGCAACCGCAAATAGCGCAAAAGGCATTTCAAAATCAGGAGGAAGAGTAGGTTTTCGGAGAAGTATGACACCACAAGCTCGATATCAAACTTGGTCACCCCAAGAAACCACAAAGCATGTCATGCAAGCACATAGAATTGAATAGAGCTAAATGGACCAGTAGAACCTCACTTTTGGGAAATGTGAATAAGTTTCGCTAATGTGTTTGAAAATATAACATAGCTTCACTCAAGACTCATTCTAAATATGCAATCCACCATATGCTTGACTAGACTCTCAAATCTTCACCCCTAAAATGTAATGTGCGCAAGATAATTAAGAGGACTTTATTTGGGTTGTAATGCGGGCTAGAAGGGTTAAGGGAAAGGAGTGGACAAATGAATTTGGGCAATGTGGAGCTACTTAGTCAAATGACCAGGGAGCAACCAACAAAACGCCAAGCAACTATGAAGTTCACCAACACTCCAACCCTCAAAATACAATGAACATAGTCATGAATCAGGTAGGAAATGAGTTGAAAAAGAAGGAACTTAGGCTATGTACATATCCAATGCTAATCACTTAGTTTTTTTCATTTTCTCTTGTGTTTCTTTTTTTTTTTTTTTGCTTCTTTCACGCAAGATGACTTCATCTTCCTTTTTTTCTTCTTCTTCAACATAACTCTTTTTCTCTTTTTTTTTTGGGGGGGAAATGAAATGAAAATTGTAATTATTGAAAGGCATAGGATCACTAACTGTCAACTCAAAATTGAATACATATACTCAACCCAAATAAGAGGGAATCGAAGCAAATGCTCAATATCATCAATCCCTCAACAATCCAACATACCAAAGCTACCTTAAACTCAATTATGCCCAACACCACCCACCACATACTTGAAGTGATGCTCCATAGACTTGGCTTAAAGGTAGGAATATGTATTTGGCCAAGGGCTAATTTAAAAGAATCACAACAAAGAAAGATATAAGCTCAAAGGGCCTAGAAAAGGGGAAAAAAATATGTAACGTAAGGGTAGGCTATTTGGCTATGTGGCTAAAATGACCAAAGAAAGAAATGCCTCTATCATATCATTAACTGTGCACATGCTAATGTTGTTTTGAACAAGAATCTGCGCAAGTTCTAGAGATGAAATATAGAAGAGTTACACACATGAAAGAAACATAAGATTAAATATAACGAATTAGTCCAAATAAGGCTCAAAATCTCACAGGACAGCTACTAGAGTCTCAATTAAGCTCATAGAATGGCTCCATGTACCAACATCAGTGCTAAGGACTCTAAGGGATAAAAAAGTTCTCAACCAAGACAAAGGGTCAAAACAAGAGATATTTATAAAGCCTTCAAAAATTTTCACACCAAAAAGGGTGACACAATAAAAGCTACCCTAACTCATGAAAGTTATTTTGCCTAACAAACATGTCATCCGAGGGAATCTCAAACCAATCCTCACCATCCCTTCATGAAATCCTATATGCAAATCTAAATGCAACTGAATGCAAACAAAAAGAAACCTAAAACTATATGCTCTAGAAAGTATGCAAACTAATAACCAAAATGGGAAACATAAAACTACCCTTCCCCCATTCTTAGATAAAGCGTTGTTATTTAAATTAAGAAAACTTAGGAAAGGGCAGCAAAAGAAAACAATCTCACCAGGTTGGGTGCAGTGTGCACCTAAGCTATACGGCCTTGTAATAACCGGGGCACAAGGAGCATCAGCCACTCCATTACATCTTCAAGACTCGACTCATGAAATCGGACGCTATCAACACACACAGGAGCTTATCAAACTCCTGGGACCACAATCTCAAAAATACAAGGTAAGAGGCAATAACCTAAATTACACCAAAAACAACAAGTATCCTCTTAACCCTATCAAAACCCATAGAAAAATCATAGAAAGGATAAAAGAAGTAGTCCATGTGATTTTCCTAAGCAAGTCCTCTACGCTTACACAGTAAGGATCAATGGAGGGATCATACCCTCTAAAGTAACCTAAGAAAATATAATTCTCAACATTCCCGCCAAGCATAGTAAACATTTTGCCCGCACGTCCCAAATCAACATTAGAATCACAAATCTTAGGATTATCAATGGGCGCATGTAAAGAATACTCGGGGAAATATAGGGTTGTGAACACTTAGGGGAAACATAGTATGATCAAGGGGATTGGGGAAAGCATAATTAAAACAAAGGCTAGAAGACTCCTTATACACACACTCATAACGACACCCCTCTAAAGGAGTGTTAGCTAGATTATGCACCACATCAAGAGTATCATCCGACTGAAAACATGCGTTAGTGACATCAAACGTAGCCTCAAACCCAAAAAGCTCACCCACCTCAGGCCCCATGCACGGAGCTAAAGAAAAGGATGAATTAGGTAAGGTCAAGACATCATCAGTATTGTCCATGGATGACGCAAGGCTAGGTTCATCATAGCAGGCATAATAAGGACACGAATTTATATCGTGGTCAGAAGAATTGCAGAAACCACACCAAAAAGGAGCATAATAAGATCTAGCTTAAAACGCACAAGGATCAGAAAATGAATATCTTGAAACATGACTAGCCTTCTTAAACTCAAATGAACTCTAAGTAATGCACTCAAGCAAATACCTTGCATTGTCAATATTTTTACCATGAAAATCCCTATACTCTAAAAGAATATGGATTTTACTATTTACGCCCTCATCAATAATGCCTAAAACTTCCCACTTACCAATACGATAACAACGTTGAGCAAGAAAGACATTTAAATGCTTAAAATACCTCCAAAATAATTCATACTCGAATTGGGGAAAATGAAAAGTTACCATCATTTGTTTCGATCTCCTTTTTGTTAATTTTAAAATTTTGTTTTCAAAATTTT
Source organism: Carnegiea gigantea (assembly GCA_029747015.1). Lineage (NCBI taxonomy): Eukaryota > Viridiplantae > Streptophyta > Magnoliopsida > Caryophyllales > Cactaceae > Carnegiea > Carnegiea gigantea. Next base: position 198,748 of record JAKOGI010000444.1, on the reverse strand, counting down.
TTTTGATGAAAAATAAAATGCTTAGTCAAACCTATCGAGAAAAACCCAATACTCGACACAAGTCCCCGAGAGCGGCGCCAAAAACTTGATTGTAACTACTACAAGCACACGGTGGCATTGTAGTAAATGAAGGTCAATCCCAAAGAGACTAGGTTGATCTATTAGGCTATATTCCCTCAAGATATGCTAAGTGAATCTAACCTTTAGATTGATAAAAATACGAAGATAAGAAAACAACTATAGCTAATTCAACGGATTTCAATTTAACCACTTCTAATTCACTAATTTTAAATCAATTAAGGAGAAAACGCCTAGGAATTCATGTAGTTATGAAAGTTGGTTGGATCAAAATAATGAACATGTACTTTTGTCTAATCAGTTAATTTCAAGGAAGTGCAATCTATCCAAAAATTTGGCCTATTCTTTCAAACTCAATGAAATTTGCCTAAACTAAGCAAAAGTCATTCTTTCAAACTGATTTGTCTTAATCCAAGTTAAACATCTTCGATTACTCTCTAGTCCTCCTAACATGCAAGTCTCTCTTACGAGACGACTACACGTTAGGTTTAATCGAGCAGTCCAACAACAAAATTTCACCTTTCAGTTTTCATTCGATTGTTTCAACGAACAACATGAATAACACTTGATAGAACGAAATCAAACAAATCGTGAAGTAAACACAATCCCCTAGATTAAAACATGACCCAACTATACTTTTATAAACGACTAAATCCCTCGACAAAAATTGAACTGCTCATGCATGATCAAATTAAACACCTAACTAGTCTAAAATGATAAATCTAAAGAGGAAAAGAAGAGAGGAGAGAAGAGTTTGCTTAGCTAAAATTGCGCTTGAACTGTCGCTGCAAGCCCGGGGTAGAAGCCTTGTAAATCTTCACTTCAATTCACTCTCTCTCCTTTTATTCTAAATCCTAATCTAACTAGAATGGAATGGAAGAGAGAAAAATAGAGTGAGGGGATGTGTGGAAATGAGGATGAGAGGCACCCTTTTTATAGTAAAATTCCTGGAAGCCAAAAAGCTACACATAATAATGGAATTAAAACTGCCAGTAAGTCGAAAAGTTACAAGAAAACAAATAGCCTTGCGGGAAACGAAGACACCACGAACCGTGGCATCCACCACGAGCAGACCGTGGTCAGCTCTGGCTCCACATTCTTCTATTCTTTCTTCGTTCCAAGGGTATAACAACTTAAGGGTGTCCGTGGGGAGTCCAAATACACTCATCTAGGGTCAAAGCAGGGGCAAAAAGGTCCAGAATCCTGCAAAACACAGAAAAGAACCATACCCAACCATAAAATGGGAAAAGTAGTATAAACTGTAACATAAAGCATATGATTTTCCTGAAAAATGGGGAAAAATGACCCTAAAATGATATACGCTTTAAGTACTTATCAAACTCCTCTATGCTTAAACCATTGCTTGTCCTCAAGCAAACACTAAATAAAAAACGGCAAAGGGAAATGCATCTAGGACTTAGAACTTGACAACCTCCTTGAAGTCGCAAATTCATAGCATATTATAAGCAAGAATGCCAATTAATGGCAACCCTAAATAGCGCAAAAAGCATTTCAAAATCAGAAGGAAGAGAAGGTTTTCGAAAAAGTTTGACACCACAAGCTCGATATCAAACTTGATCATCCCAAAAAACCACAAAGCATGTCATACAAGCACATAGAATTGAATAGAGCTAAATGGACCAGTAGAACCTCACTTTTGGGAAATGTGAATCAGTCCCGCTCATGTGTTTGAAAATATAGCATAAGTTCACTCAAGACTTATTCCAATTATGCAATCTACCATATGCTTAACTAGACTCTCAAATCTCCACCCCTAAAATGCAATGTGCGCAAGATAATCAAGAGGACTTTGTTTGGGTTGTAATGTGGGCTAGAAAGGCCAAGGGAAAGGAGTGGACAAATAAATTTGGGCAATGTGGAGCTACTTAGAGAAGTGACTAGGGAGCAAGCAACAAAACACCAAGCAACTATGAAGTTCACCAACACTCCAAACCTCAAAATACAATGAACATACCCATGATCAAGTAGGAAACGAGTTGAAAAAGAAGGAACTCAAACTATGTACATATCCAATGCTAATCACCTGGTTTTTTTCATTTTCTTTTTGTTTCTTTTTTTTTTTTTTTTTTGCTTTTTTTCTCGCAAGATGACTTCATCTTCCTTTTTTTCTTTTTCTTCAACATGACTTTTTTCTCTTTTTTTTTGGGAAAATAAAATGAAAATTGTAATTATTGAAAGGCATAGGATTACTAACTGTCCACTCACAATTGAATACATATACTCAACCCAAAAACAGAGGGAACCAAAGCAAATGCTCAATATCATCAATCCCTTAATAATCCAACATACCAAAGCCACCTTAAACTCAATTATCCCCAACACCACCCACCACATACTTGAAGTGATGCTCCATAGACTTGGCTTAAAGGTAGGAATGTATGTTTAGCCAAGGGCTAATTTAAAGAAATCACAACAAAGAAAGATATAAGCTCAAAGGGTCTAGCAAAGGGGAAAAAATACGTAACACAAGAGTAGGCTATTTGGCTATGTGGCTAAAATGATCAAAGAAAGAAATGCCTCTATCATGTCATCAACTATGCACATGCTAGTGTGGTTTTGAACAAGAATACGAGCAAGCTCTAGAGATGAAATAGGGAAGAGTCACACACATGAATGAACCATGAGATTAAATATAATGAATTAGTCCGAATAAGGCTCAAAATCTCACGGGACAGCTGCCAGAGTCTCAATTAAGCTTGTAAAATGACTCCATGTACCAACATCAGTGCTAAGGACTCTAAGGGATGAAAAAGTTCTCAACCAAGACAAGGGTCAAAACAAGAAATATTTATAAAGCCTTCAAAAATTTTCAAACCAAAAGGGATTACATAACAAAAGTTACTCAAACTCATGAAAGCTATTTTGTCTAACAAATATATCATTCGAGGGAATTTCAAACCAATCCTCATCATCCCTTTATGAAATCCTATATGCAAATCTAAATGCAACTGAATGCAAACAAAAAGAAATCTAAAACTATATGCTCTAGCAAGTATGCAAACTAATAGCTAAAATGGGAAACACAAAACTACCCCTCCCCTATTCTCAGATAAAGCATTATTATTTAAATTAAGGAAACTTAGAAAAGGGTAGCAAAAGAAAACAATCTTGCTAGGTTAGGTGCAGTGCGCAACTAAGCTATACAACCTTTTAATAACCGGGGCACAAGGAGCATCAGCCACTCCATTACATCTTCAAGACTCAACTCATGAAATCGGACGCTATCAACACACGCAGAAGCTTATCAAACTCCTGGGACCACAATTTCGAAAATACAAGATAAGAGGTAATAACCCAAATTACACCAAAGACAACAAGTATCCTCTTAACCTTATCAAAACCAATAGAAAAATCATAGAAAGGATATATTTTCCCAGGCAAGTCCACTAGGCTTACACAGTGAGGATCAATACAGGAATCATACCCTCTAAAGTAACCTAGGAAAATGTAATTATCAACATTCCCACTAAGCATAGTAAACATTTTGCCCGCATATCCCAAATAAACACTAGAATCATAAATCTTAGGATTATCAATAGGCGCATCTAAAGAATACTCGGGGGAAATAGAGGGTTGTGAACACTTAGGGGAAACATGGTATGATCAAGGGGATTGGGGAAAGTATAATTAAAACAAAGGCTAGAACACTCCTCATGCACACACTCATAACGACACCCCTCTAAAGGAGTATTAACTAAATTATGCACCACATCAAGAGTATCTTCCGACTGAAAACATGCATTAGCAACATCAAACCTAGCATTAAACCCAAAAGGCCCACCCATCTTAAGTCTCGTGCGCTGAGCTAAAGGAAAGAATGAATCAGGTAATGTTAAGACATCATCAGTGTTGTCCATGGGTGATGTAAAGTTAGGTTGAGCATAGCATGCATAATAAGAGCACAAATTTATATCATGGACAGAAGAATTACAAAAATCATACCAAAAAGGAGCGTAATAAGATCTAGCATAAAACACACAAGGATCAGAAAATGAATATCTAGAAACACGACTAGCCTTCTCAAACTCAAATGAATCCCAAGTAATTAACTCAAGCAAATACCATGCATCATCAACATTTTTACAATGAAAATCCCAATAGTCTAAAAGATACAAGTTTTACTATTCACACCCTCATCAATAATGACTAAAATTTCCCATTTACCAAGACGATGACCACATCGAGCAAGAAAGACATTTAACCGCTTAAAATACCTCTAAAATAATTCATGCTTGAATTGATGAAAATGGAAAATTGCCATCGTTTTTTTTAATCTTTTTTTGGGCTAGTTTTCAATTTTTTTTAAAATTTTTTTAAAGAAAATAAAATGCTTAGTCAAACCTATCGAGAAAAACCCAATATTCGACACTAATCCCCGACAATAGCGCTAAAAACTTGACTGTGACTGCCGTAAGCATGCGGCGGCGTTATAGCAGATCAAGGTCGACCGCACAGAGACTAGGGTGATCTATGGGGCTATATTCCCTTAAGATATGCTAAGCGAATCCAAACTTTAGATTGATAAAAATACGAAGACAAGGAAACAACTATAACTAACTCAAGGGGTTTCAATTTAACAACTTCTAAGTCACTAATTTTAAATCAATTAAGGAGAAAACGCCTAGGAATTCATGTAGTTGTGAAAGTTGATTAGATCAAAATGAGGAACATGTGCTTTTCTCTAATCGGTTAATTTTGAGGAATCGCAATCCATCGAAAAATTTGGCCTATTCTTTCGAACTCAACCAAATTTGCCTAAACTAAGCAAAAGTCATTCTTTCGAGCTGATTTATCTTAATCCAAGTTAAATATCTTCGATTACTCTCTACTCCTCCTAACATGCAAATCTCTCTTTCAAGATGACTACACATTAGGTTTAATCAAGCAATCCAATAACCAAATGTCACCTTTCAGTTTTTCATTCGATTGTTGCCAGTAAGCAAGCAAATTTTGGCCAAAAATCTACTAACAACATGAATAACACTTGATAGAACGAAATCAAACCAATCATGAAGTAAACACAATCCTATAGATTAAAACATGATCCAACTATACTTTCATAATCTACTAAATCCCTAGACAAATATTAAAGTGCTCATGCATGATAAAATTAAACATCTAACTACTCTAAAATGATAAAATTAAACATCTAACTTGAACCGTCGCTGTAAGCCTGAGGTGGAATCCTTGCAAGTCTTCACTTCAACTCACGCTCTCTGCTTCTAATCTAAATCCTAATATAACTAGAATAGAATGGAACAGAGGAAAATGGAGTGAGGGGATGTGTGTGAATGAGGATGAGAGGCGCCCTTTTTATAGTAAAATTCCTGGAAGCCGAAAAGCCACGCATAATAATGGAATTAAAACTGCCAGGAAGTCGAAAAGTTGCGAACAAACAAAAAGCCTCGCGGGAAATGAAGACATCACGGACCATGGCATCCACCATGGGCAGACTGGGGTCAGCTCTGGCTCTACATTCTTCTGCTCTTTCTTCCTTCCACGGGCATAGCAACCAAAGGCTGTCCGTAGGGAGTCCAAATAAACTCATCTAGGGTCAAAGCAAGGATAAAAAGGACTAGAATCCATCAAAACACAGAAAAGAACCGTACCCGAGCATAATATGAGAAAAGGAGTATAAACTGTAACATAAAGCACATAATTTTCCTTAAAAATGCAAGAAAATGACCCTAAAATGATATACACTTTAAGTACTTATCAGATACAAATGGTGCATATCTTTGTGAAGCTAAACTCATAAAGATACACTGTAATGGTTTCAAATCTAATTCTAACTTAGAAGATAACCTTTAGGCAGGATGTTTATGAATTTTTGGAACTTTATATGAAGAAACAAAATAGTAAATAAGTAAATAAAAGAAGGGATATAGACTTAAAAACTTCAATACAGAATATCACTACCAAGAGTTTAAGAACTACTTGAGCGCTTACCTGGATAAAGAAATTCAACACCAAGTAAATCACTCAAGGGTTCTTCAAATGAGCTCCTTAGATATAGAAATCACAACTAAGAATCTCACCTACTGAGTCACCACACTAAAGAATTGATTCGTACTGCAACTAATTTTGATTATCTTAGAGGGAGAGAGCAATTGTCCAAAGAGTTTTCATTCATCAAATCAACAAGTGCGCATGTTACAACATAGGAGAAGCATACATATAGATGGGATAGGGCTTAGCATCCTTGCATACAGCCTAGAAAGTCAAATAAAGCAGCCAACGGGTGTAGAGACACCAAAAATTAAGAAAGTAGAAAAGCTGAAAAGTAGAGTCTGCCAGCGACTTTTCAGTGCATAGCTCCCAAATTCAAAAAGCGATGTTCTCTGAAATACTTGCCTAAATTATGTGAAGCAAGAGTTTCTCGAAATCTTGGGATTGCTTCTCTCATATGAGTTAAGTTGGGCATGCTTTGGAGCTACCGTTTGGAAGATATGAGCTAAAATGTATGGGTGGTCCAAAGTGCATCAGTTCCTACAACTTTTTATATTTTCTTTAATTTGGCTCTTTTCTACTTGACTGAGCCTACAAATCCTTTTATGTACTTATATCTAATGTAAAAAGGTTCTCAAAAAAAAAAAAGTTGATATCAGCTCCCTAGTTTTAATCTTGAGTGACCAAACTCATAGAACTGGGTTTGCGCAAGTCCTGTTGGACAATTTTGGAAGCAAGAGTGTTTTGGGCGACTTGAGCTAATCATTAGGACTTAGGAGCTGATCCTTGACTTCCTTGGACACTTCCTTGGCCTTGGGTAGCTTGATCCCCATCACAAGGAAATGGCCATAAGAGTAGTCGAGACAAAATAATTAATATAACTACAAAAGATAAAAGGGACTGCTAGGCAGTCGCTTCTAGTGGACAATCTTTAACTTCAAACACACATATCTCCCAAAATACTTGCCAAAAATAGGTTGCTTATGAGTAATTTGAAAGCTTAAGATGTCTATTTTTAGATGAAACCTCTTAAGGTTTGAAAAGCTTAGCCATTTGAAAGTTATATCTAGAGAAATGAAAGTGGTCCATGGCTGGATCTGGTAGTGCACCTTTTGAACTTTCACCCCTTTTTGGCACCTTTGTTTCAAACTTGGGCTTGATTTCTTTTGTTGTCTTCAAAGTTAACTAAAAAAAGATTTGAAAACCCAAAATGGCCAATTCCTAAATGGGTCCTTGTTTAGCAAAAACAGACCACCAGTTGAAAATTAGGCCAAAAAGGCAGTCCAGACTGTTTCACTTTGAGGACATATTTAAATGGCCAAATGAGGCCCGATTGGCTTGAAACTTCATTTATTGAAGGCTAACACTCTAAACAATAAATTAAGCCCCTAAAATTGAACCTAAGTCACCAAAGATAGCAATAAAGGTCAGAAATATGCACCAGCTGCAAGTTGAACACGCGTGTGAACTATCTAGGATCTCTTTGTCTTCTTTCACCTCTTGGCACAGCTTTTGGACTTCCTTGGGCTTGGGCAGCTGTTGGAGTTGTTACTCATTAAAATGGATAGTGTTCGTGAGCCTCATTTCAAAGGTCCCTTTTAAAAAGACATTTCAAAGTTCAAATAAAACTCGATAAAGTGCCTTTTTCCATGAAACTCAAATATTGAAGCCAATAGTCTATGTAGCCAAGCATGGACTTGGGCTCGATTTTGCTCTATGGAAACCACTGTTAGAAGATGGCCTAGGGATCAATGTGTTCATACACCACCTATCCTTGCCAAGACTCTGAAATTCTCCACTACTAAAAATGCAATCGGCACATAACAATCAAGAGGAATTAACTTGGGTTGTAACGTTGGTTAAAAAGGGTTAAGGAAAAGGAGTAGACAATTGAATTTGGACAATGTGGAGCTATTTGGAAAAATAACTAGGGAGCAACTAACAAAATACCAAGTAACCATGAAGTTCACTAACACTTCAAACCTCAAAAACACAATGAACATCCCCATCGAGTCAAACAAGAAGTGTGTCGCAAAGATAGGAACTCAAGTTATTTACATGCCCAATGCCAGTCACTTATCTTTTTCATTTTTTTTCTATTATTTGCATTTTTTTCCTTTTTTTTAGGAAATGAAAGGAGAATTTCAATTATTGAAAGGCATAGGGCCACTAATATCAACTCGCAACCCAATCTATATTAGCACACATAACTCGAACAAGAGGGGAATTAAATAAAATGCTCAATACTGTCAACCACTCAACAAACCTATATACTCAACCCCTTGAGCACAATTAACCCAAAACCACCCACTACACATATGAAGTTATGTTTCGTACACTTGACGTAAGGATAAGAATTTGGGCAAGTGTTAATATGAAGTGATCAAAATAAGAAAGGGATCACAACTCGAAGGGACTAGCAAAGGGGATAAACATGTAACATAATGGTAGGCTAGCTTTCTATGTGGATAAAATAACAGAAGGAAGAATTCCTCTATCATGTCATCAACTATGGACATGTTAATGTTGTTTGAACAAGAATCTAGTTAAGTTCTAGAGATGCACATGGAATAGCTAAATACATGAAAAAAACATGAGAATAAATATGATGACTTAGTGCATATAAGGCTCCAAGTCACACACGATACCTACCAAAGTCTCGTCTAGCTGATGAAATGACCCTCAATGACCAACATTAGCACCAAGGACACTAAGGGTTAATAACGTTCCCAATCAAGACTGGGGCAAAAACAAGAGCCATTCACAAAACCTTCAACAATGTTAACACCAAAGGGACCACTAATAAAAAATACTCAAGCTCACACAAACTATGTTGTCCAGAGAATCACCATTTTAGGAGTTTTTTTTCATTTTTTAATTTTCTTTAATTGTTTAAAATTTTTTCAAATGCAACCTAGATCCTAAATGCAAACCCAAACATGATCTAAATGCAATGCTAATGCAATTTAAGCAAAACATGCCTAAACTAAGATGCAACACATGCAAAATAGCCCTAAATACAAAATCTTCCTCGAAAACTTGATCATCACTACATGTGGACGGGCATCGTGTTATAGATCTAGGTTGTCCAACAGAGACTAGATTGAATTACTAAGCATTCCTTTAAAAGATTTGCTATGTGAAATCAATATTTCGAGTGGATTACAAGTATCGAATGCTAAAAAACAACAACAACAACATCTCCCAATGTGGGTCCCGCTTTCGTGAGATCTGGGGAGATCTAGCTGTAAGCAACCTTACCACTATCGGCATTCCTGCTCGTAGAGAGGTTGATTCCAAGAGACCCACAAAACAAGGATTCTGTGAGAATATTTTTTAGAAGAAAGATTTTGCGAAAACATTTAAAGGGAAAATTAACTAATGATGTGTTGATCTGACAAGTCAAACAAGAACCTCTCATCTTGTCAATTGATCTAATGGTCAATAACGTCAGAGAATTCACAACTCTTTTTCAAAACGGATTGAATTAGCTTGATCGAACTAATTACTAAATCTCATGAGGCCTTAATCGAATCAAGTTTAGGATTACAATTAGCTCAAGACCACTCAACTCATAATCCTTTCTCAAGTGGTTATTAAGCGATGTCTAATCCTAACTTTTCCAATGTTGATCTACACCTTTCAGCACTTCGATCTAGCATCTAACATACATACAATAAGTTAGCTAAAAATCGCACAATAACATTCAAAATCCAAGGACTGCATTGAAATAACCAAGCAAGTTTCCTAGTGCAAATAGTTTGAACTAGGGAAATGAATAACATTGTTTCAGTTTAGCAACCCCTAGATAAACAAAACTACTCAAACATTGTTGAGATCAACAAAGAAAAAATCTTTACAATCTTAATCTAAACTATTGAGAAAGTTTAAAGGACTGAGAGAAGCAAAAAGTTTAGTCTATTCACCCGGGTGATAATCTTTCAATCCTTCTTCCAAAAGCTTCCAAACCTTGCTTGATCTTGCCTCTTTCCTTACTTTCACTCTTTCCATGGATGAATTTGGGTGGTAGATGATGATGGGATGGTGATTAGATGATGTATGAATTTGCAGTAAAACTGAGCTTTTGTCATGAAAATCAAAGCTGCGAACATTAAAAACACTTCTACTCGAAAAGTCGCGAAGAAAACTAACAGGCCGAATGGAACAAGGATAGCCACGGGCTGACCATGGGGTGCATTACAGTCTGTAGCCACTACTATGGCAAAATCATAGTGCTCACTCTCCTTCACCTCCTCACCTATTTGCTGTGCAGCTTCTTCTTAGACCCCACGGGACCGTGGTGCTAAATACGGTACGTCCATTTTAGGTGTCTTTTGTCCTCTCTTGCTACATTCTTCGATCCACGATGACTCAAAATCATCATTCTAAGCGCATGCTTAGGGTTCGTAATGTCAAAATATGTGAACACTTGTCAAGCAAGGAAAGCAAAGCGTAAAAGTAGAAATAAGGGCATAAATCATGCAGCTACAGATAATAATTCCCTAAAAAGAGTACAAAACACTTAAATAATCCATTCAAATCTAAAATTTATTACTCCCCCATGCTTAAACCATTGCTTGCCCCAAACCAAAGTAAAACTCAATACAAACCGATACGAGGAGATGTATTTATATAGGACTTAAAAACATAACAACATGTTTAAGCTATGCAACTGATAACATATCACAAGCAAAAATGCTAATGAATGGAAACCCCAAATAGCACGAAACACATTTCAAAATTAGGAGAAAGTGAATGTTTGTGAAAAAGTATGAGGCCACAAGGTAGATATCAAACCCGATCGCCCTCTAAGAACCACAAAATGCATCAAGCAAGTGCATGGAATTGATTAGATCTAAATCGAGAGGTAGAACGTTACGTTTGGGAAATGTGGGCAACTCCTACTTATGTGCTGCAAATATAGTTTAGGTTCACTCAAGTCTCATTCCAAAGATGCATTCTACTAGATGCTTGCCAAGACATTGAAATTCTAAACCACTAAGGATGTAATGTGCGTATAACAATCAAGAGGACTCTACTTGAGTCATAACGTGGGCTAAAAAGGGTTAAGGGAAAGGAGTGGACCAAAGAATTTTTCCAATTTAGAGCTATTTAGCAACATTACTAGGGAGCAACCAACAAGGCACTAAGTAACCATGAAGTTCACCAACACTCCAAAGCTGAAAAACACAACTAACATCCCCTACGGGCTAAATAAGAATTAAGTCGCAAAGACAGGAACTCAAGTTATTTACATACCCTATGCCAATCACTTTTTTCTCACTTTTTTCTATTACTTTTTTTTCTTGTTTTCCTTCTTTTTTTTCTTTTTTTTTCATGAAATGAAATGAGAGTTTCAATTATTAAAAGGCCTAAAGCCACTAATTATCAACTCATAACTAATTTATATACATACACGACCCGAACAAGAGGCTAACTAAACCAAATGCTCAATGTCATCAACCCCTCAACAAATCGACATATCCAACAACCCAGAACTCAATTACCCCAAGACCACCCACTACATAGATGAAGTGACGCTCCATAGACTTGGTGTATGGATAGGAATATGTGTATAGTCAAGGGTTAATATGAAGCGATCACAATGAGAAATGGATCACAGCTCAAAGGGGCTTGCAAAAGGGATAAACATATAACACAAGAGCAGAATATTTTGCTATATGGCTAAAACAACTAAAGAAAGAATGCCTCTAACATGTCATCAACTATGCACATGCCAATGTGGTTTTGAACAAAAATCTTGGCAAGTTCTGGAGATGCACATGGAAGAGCCACATATATGAAAGGACATGACACTAAATATGATTAATTAGACCATATAAGGCTCAATGTCTCATAGGATATGTACCAAAGTCTCATGAAGCTCATAAAATGACTCTCATATACCAACATTACTGCCAAGGACTCCAAGGAGTAAGAGAGTTCCTAATCAAGACATCGTCCAAAACAAGTGGCATTCAAAAAACCTTTAAAATTCTCACACCAAATGGGTCACCTATTAAAAATTACTCAAGCTCATGCGAACTATTTTGCCAAAAGAATCATCATTGAAGTTTTTTTTTTGAAAAGAACTTTTTAATTTTTAAAAAAATTTTCTCAAATGCAACCTAAATTCTAGATGCAAACTTAAACATGACCTGCATGCAATGCTAATGCAATTTAAACAAAACATACCTAAACTAAGATGTAACACTTGTAAATATGCCTCCCTTATGCTTAGTAAATGCATTACCCTCAATGTAAACATATAAGGGCATGAAAATATTGGGTAGAACAGGATCATGGAGAAGCATACACTAAAAATACTAAAACCTAGGGAATGAAAAACAAAAAGAAAAGAAAAAAGGGCCTTGTGTTGCCTTCCAAGCCGTACATTTCTTAGCTCCCTAGCAAGACCACACACCAATCATCCTTTTAAAAGAGAAAAACCCAGTGAGAATGGGGACTTTGCGTGTCTTGTCCCACCCTTGTCAGGAACCTCAAACTCGAACTCGTGGAAAAGAAGCAACTAATTCAAGTAGATGGGTTGGAGGTCATTCTTAAGCATCAAATAATGCTAAGCAGCACAATCTACATATACAATTATATGATGGTGGACAACATTAGATGGGCCACCATTACAACAACCTAAGTTGACCTCAAAGTGAAAGTTATTCTCAACATCATCTAAAGTTGTCAAAGACTGTAACACTCTTGCAAACCTGCAATAATCGCCAAATCCACCTTTGCACAATCAAGTCTATGGCCCTCAATACAGATATAATCAAACTTATAAGGATTATTTCGACACACATGAATGAATTCCACAAACCCATCAGAGGCAAATAGATCACATCAAGAGAAGACTAATGGTCTCTAAATAAGCCAAATACAACATGATGCTCCCTTGCATCAAAAGTTAAGCTCCTCCCCCCCTAACATTAATTTTGCATCATGCAGTGGCCGAGAAAAGCCTCCTAAGAATGATTTAGGTGCAAACATCTTCAGCCACATCAAGAATTACAACTTCCGCACGCATATATAAGTCGCCTGCCTTGATGGGAACATACTCTAAAATATCCCAAGGGTGCTTCACTAAATAGTCTGCTAATTAAAAAGAAATGGTAGTGGGTCTCACCTTTTCTAGGTCAAATCTGTTGAAAATAGAATATGGCATCAAACTCACACTTGAACTAAGGTTGCATAAAGCCCTATCGATGCTCACATTTCTAACTAAGCAAGGAATAGAGAAACTACCGGGGTCCTTAAGCTTCGCAGGAAGTTTGTTAGGACCACATCATTACACTTCTCACCTAAAGCTATTATCTCATTCTCATCAATATCTTCTTTTTAGGGAGGACTTGTTTCAAAAACTTGGCATACGTAGGCATTTAAGACAAAGCATCAATAAAATGAATGTTCACATGCAACTTTTCAAGAACATCAACGAACTTCCAAAATGGAGCATCAAGCTTGACCTTGGCAAATCTTTGTATTAAAAGAAAGGGTGGTATGTAAGTCTTTGAGGAGCGAGGTTTAGAGTCCTTAGGTTTCTCACTGACACTATTCTTTTGGGGCTCATTATGATTTGTCTCACCATTCACCCCAACTTTAGCACCCTTAGGACCATCTAATTATTTGTCAATTCTCAGGATAATACAGTTGTAATGCTATCTAGGTTTAGGCTTAAGCTTGCTAGGTAATCCACCCAGAGGTCTATAATAAGCCTACCTTTTTAGCTAATTTTAGATTCCAATATCTTGTTATAAGTAGTAAGCATGCAAACTTTAGATGCTAATTGCTTTATGTACTCATCTTGTTTTTATTGCTCCAAAAGCACACTCCCCAACATAGCCTCAAGATTGGACTTTTGCGGTGTTTGTGGGAGGAAGTTAAGTCTTTGAAACCTACAAGGTGGGGGCCAGGCATTAGGTCGGCAAAAGCAATGATATCGCTACTATCAGAGAAGTTGGGATGGTTGTTCGAACTGGGATTATATGTGTTAGCATATGGGTCATGGTTCGGCCCAGGTTGGAAGTTATTGGCATATGCGACGTGGTCATTAGAGGATTAGGAAAAAGGATTCCCAACTTGACATTCAAAGTGACATGATCAAAAGATCCACAACTATGACAAGGAGGGGAAGGAACACATGCATTCACCGTATTAGCGTTCAAACAATTAGGCCTTTAAGTCATAGCATCTATTTTATGGGTAAGCAAAGTTAAAGCATCAACATAAAACTTACCTCCAGCCTTCTTTGAAGGAGTCCTCTCACTGTAGCACTAACAATTGTTTAGCAACATCTCCTTAATGAGGTTGTATACCTTATCTCTATCTTGTTAATCAATGTTCTTCCTGCCGCTGCATCTAACATGGACCTCATAGCATGTGTCACTCCTTGGTAGAATGCTCGCACCATCAGCCATTTTTGAAGACCATGATAGGGGCACAACCTTAAAAAGTCCTTGAAGCACTCCCGTGCTTCATATAGTGACTCATCCACCCATCGAGTAAATGAAATAATATGATTTTGTAAGCTCGCCGTCTTGCTAGGACGGAAGAATTTAGAAAGAAAGGCCTTAGTTAACGCATCCCCAATGGTGATGGATGTCAATGGCAAAAAGTGAAGCCACACCCCTGCTTCATCCCTAGAAGAAAAGTGAGACAAATGGAGGCGAATCGCATCACTGGAGGCATAATTGATCTTCAATGTATTAAACAATCTTCAAAGTATTAAACACCTCTAGGAAAACTGCTACGTGCAAATGGGGATCCTCCATAGGAATGCCACCAAGTTGTGATTGTTGTACCATTAAAATAAGCACGGGCCTGAGCTCGAAATTGTTGGCGGTCATAGGTGGTCTAGTAATGCTTGGGGTGGTGAGGCCCTGGACTCTTAGAGTGGCATAACCTCGAAGGGTACTCCTTTGCTGGTCTTCACACGCCATCTTAGGTGTGGATTGGGTCGTCTCTTACTCTTCTTCAGTCTTTCACTGCCACTTTAGTTTATGAAAAGTTGGCTCAAAAATCAAGGGACTTATGCATGAAAGGGGGGACAAGCCAACCCAAAACTGAGGTTGTATCGCAGAAATTAAAATTGCTAATGCCCAAAATGCTTAGAACTCAAAAAGCCACGAGAAAATATTAGGTTTAGGGGAATAAGGATGACCATGGGTTGACCGTGGGGTTCACCATGTTCCATGGTCACCACCACGGCCATACCATAGTGCTCACTTTACATCTCCTCCTCATTTTTCGCCTCGCTGCTTCTTCCTAAATCTTCCTAGACCATGGTCCTGGCACAGTATGTCCATGACTTCATTTTCTATGTTCTTTAATCCAAAGGCCTAATTATTCTACTCACATTCTTAGGGCTCGCAAGGTTAAATTCTGCAAACACTTTTCAAACAAGCAAAGCCAAGCATAAAAGTAGAAATAGGGCATAAATCATATAACTAAGCATAATAATCCCCTAAAATGACTCCCACACACTTAAATAATCCATGCAACTGTGACCTTCATCACCTGGCTGGGTGTTCAAAGGAAAAAAAGTTTGCATACTAGTAGAAATTGGAGATGATTTTAGGCAAATTGGGCGGGGATTATCTTCTGTCTGGGGTTGAGTTAGAATTTAGGAAAAGGGGATAAGAGACAGTTTCCTCGGCCAAACAGAAACCCAACTGGTACCATAAGTTTGCCTAAATTTAATGGGGCCTAGCCATAGACAAAAAGGGCACAAGTCAGGATGACCATCTCGAGGACCCAATCAAGAAACCCGTTGGCATCTGTGGGGGTTAATTGTATCAGGTTATGTTTAAACTTAGAAAAGAGACGTTAGGATTAGGATGTCAGCTCGGGGCCAGTCAGTATCTTGTAGCTAGGTCCAGTATGGGTTAGTGTTAGAATTCAGCCAACATGCTGGGCTCTGGGTATTAGAGGTTTAGTCCGTAAATCAGCATGCTTTGGATCCTTAATTCCATGTCCAAAAATATTTAGATAAGTAAGTCTTGAGCACTTTCCATTATTTATCAGATAGGGAAGACTAGGTTAGCATAAGGGCAAAGTCCATCAACTAGGAGACTTCTATCTTTAGGAGCAATCAGAAGAAACTCCAACCATTAGGTCAAGGTTAAGAACTAAATCAAAGTCCTATAGGTCACCAACTCCAATGGCTAGGAACAATGAGATCACAGGACTTATGAGGGTGATAGAAAAGATGCAAACCAAAGTGGAGAGTGACAGGAAGAAGGAGATGATGGATACTATGCTGTAAAGCCTCACTAAAGAATCCCAAGAGACAAATAATGAGCAACCCCCTGCCGAGGAGGCAAATGATGACAGGAAGGGAGAGATAGAGAATAGGAAAGAAGGGGAATCGGAGAAGAACAATTCTCAAACCAATCTGCATATAGATCATATAGAATAACTACTTAGGAGCCTTGCATGTTCTATAATTGCTTTAATAACTATGCAGGAGTTACTTTAATCCCCAAAGGGAAGTTTCCCGTAAAGTTCACTATGCCTGACATAAAGTTTCACGGGACTGCAAATCCTCATCACCATGTGAGCAACTACATTAGCAGAATGACTCAAAAAGGAATTCATGAGGACATCTCCCACCTCGTATTTCCTTGGACCATTGACAAGGATGTGATGAAGGGGTATAATTCCATAGACCCTTGAAAGGTCATGAATTAAGATGATCTTTATAGGGAATTCCTTCATCGGTATTCATATAATGCTGGCTTTCCAATCACACTCAGGGACCTAAAGCTACTCATGTAAGTAGAGGAGGGGTTCTCTGACAACCTTGCTCAATATCGAGTAAAGGTGACCGACATGGTGGATCGAAGTTCAGAATCTTATCAAGTGAGACTGTTCATCAAAACTTACCAAACCACATATAGGAAGCACTTATAGTTTACACCAATTTACGCCAGTTGAAGATTGCACCACACCAATTGAGGAACATAGGGATATTGGCAGAGGAAGAGCTATATAAAGAGGCACATGCCTAGACGGGTAGCAACTGGAAAGGTAACTACTAGAATAAAGATAAAAAGTCTAGTAGTTCTAAGTGAAGGAAATGCACTTGATAAATCATTTTACTGAGTATAGCACTATAGAGACCATCTACACTCAGGCTCTAGAGTGACTTCAGGCCAACGGGAAACTTGATTTTCATACAGTTAAGCCAGAAACCAAGGCTTTTAGGTAGTCTAAGTCTTTCAATCTGGCCAAGTACTGCAGGTTCCATTGGTCTTGAGGGCACAACACTAAAAATTATTGGACCTACATGAAAGGGTTGGAAAGGATGTTGAAGTTAGGGCAACTCTCATTACCTAAAGCATCCCAGGAGCCTAACAATGACAAAAACCCATTAGAAGATCACAAAAGCATCTTTGTTATCATTGACCAAAAAGAGGAATGAGATCCTCTTGTGGTTATACAAAGAACTCATGGTACAAAGCCAAGGGAAAGCATGACTACACAATACCTGGTGGTCTAGGACTTATGGGAACATGATAAAGATGATGTACATGAAGCATGGGGCGATCATCTACCTGCCAAACAAGCGATTTTGATTTCTCGGCTGAGAGTAAAGAGGTGCACTTTTGGGGAAAAGGATTGAGGAAGAATACAACAGCATACAAAGCCTTGGCGACACCTGACAAAAGAGGTACTCCAATAGGCCCTAGAAAAATGAAAAGGGGATGGTAAACTAACAAGAGGATCCGGTGCTAAAGTAATTAAAGAAACTTAAAACTAAAGTAACTATTTTGCAACTCATAGTAGCTTCTTAAAAGCACATGCAACTCCTAATCGATGAACTGAATGTGATTTACTTATCCCTGGAAGCTACATCTGACGAAATTATAACTTCAATTAAGCTTAGTAAAGGCACTATAACCTTTAGTAGTCAAGATCTTCCACTAGGAGATTTGGTGCATAACAACGGCCTGTATCTTGTTGTCATATGTTTTCAAAAGTATATGCCCCTTGCCCTGGTCGATAATGGGTCAGCTATGAACACTTACCCTTAGAGAACTACTAAACGGTTGGAAATCAAGGAAGATAAACTCCCGACACCAACAACTCATCCAAGGGCATACGATAACTCCAAAATGCTAGTGTTGGAAAATATTCTCCTCCCTATTAATGTAGGTCGTATTGAAAGGAATATGGAATTTCAAGTTTTGGATATTCCAGCTATATTTAACTTGCTCCTGCGAAGAGCATGGCTTCATGATGATCAAGCAGTTCTATCTATCTTGCACTAAAAAGTGAAGATATTGATAAAAGGGAAGTGGTCACTATTGAATGGGACAACTTGTGTGCTACAATCACTAACAAGGGGCAAGTAATAGAAATAGAGCACAATCACAGTGACGAGGAACTCTATAACTTTGAAATGGTTGAAGTCTTAGAGAAAGACCAAGCTCCTTTCGACATTGATCCATATTCAAATTTTAATGTGAATACTACCCTTAAAATGGGGGAATACTTCGCAAGAATGGCCAAGGGATGAAGAATGGAAGGATAGACCTCCTTCTAAATTCAAAACAAGGATTACAAATTTAGATTAGAGCGTTAGCCCACTCATGATGAACTGACTTAGGCCAGACAAGAAGCCCAAGGGAGAAAAGTTGCTGCTAAGAAAGGGTATCAAAAGCACCACACTATAAGGTCATATCCCCACACTCTTAATAAATAATTCCGATGTAAGGGAGATAATTGTCCTTTCTGTAGCTTCCCTGAGCCTCACTGCATAGAAGAGAAGAGAATCATAGTTCTTGGGTTAGAAGTATTCAGTGACTGCTAGCTGTTGGAGGAATGAGCAGTTCTATTAACTCAAGATTGTATCAACCTAGCTGAAAACAACAACTCTGAGATCCTCTTCAGGTAAGAGTATAGGAAGAAAGAGGAGCCCACTATTGTTTTATTCCTTGCCATGTGCAACAATGGTTTCAACCCTGTAAACTTCATCGCTAAGGATAACATCAAAGGCTATAAGCAAGTGAAGGTGAAAGAAAAGAGTTCACCATAGCTATAGGGGGTAGTGTAGGAAAGTCTAGTCTAAGAGTCAGTCCTTAGTTTCTGTTTTCTCAAACTCTATATCAGATGTACTTTTTTCTGATTTCAATAAGATGAACTATTTAGCTTACTCATTTGTAACACCCCTGACCTTAGGGCTAGTGATGTTAACGTTTTCTTAAATTCTAGGGTAAAATGGATAGAGTTTTGCCTGAAAACTGATCATTTTTCAGGCTAAAAGCCTTACAATAAATCCCTACATTGAGTAGAAATACAAAAGAATATTAAAATAAGCTTAACGGCTGCATGCCGGAGTTCACAACTCTACGGGTCACTAGCCTGGAGTATGCCAAACAATATAGTTCATAATAAGAAGGAAATCAAATATACAACTCGACGGATCACACATCCGGAGTACTGGGGTTTATATCCCAAATATAACTAACTTTAGGTAAAAAGACAGCTGGCCAATCAGATGGTTGGCTCACATGGCCATACAGAGTGACTTTTAAGCAATACACATTACATTAACTAGAATACTTTGTTTACGTACATTTACAACTCTAGGGATAAATTATATTACATCATTTAACTCCTAAGTCTGCTTCTATGTGTGCACACATGACACCTTTTCAAAGCAAGGGGATACTCTATCTTGGCATATGGAAATCGACATCTACCTGTCACATTGAAAACATGGGAAAAAGGGGAATAAAGATGGGATGAGCTACCACACGCTTAGTGAGCGTTTCTCACTCCCCAAAAACCAAAACTATTTGCAGGTAGCAATATTAATAAGTAGCAGTTACACAACATTTGTATATTACTATCATATTAGGTAACCATAGTCCCCAAGAAAAATCATCACATCTAAACTTCATACTAAGCCACTCAAGCTCCTTTCTAGGCCCTTAACAACCCAACTTCTTTAATAATCAAACATTCAGGCACATAAGCAAGCAAGCAACAAGGATATGTTAAAAATGCTTTCAAATACGCATTCTAAAAATGTAATGACTCATGCTGTATTCAAGAAATAGTTTACAAATCAATCTACCCTCTTCAAGGCTCATATACTCTTTAAAGCTTCAGAAATAGCCACGTTGGTAATAATGCAAATCATTTTCTCATTTATAAGGAAAATCTTTTGTCTTTTCAGGCATAAGATTTCATAAGGAGCTGGCTAGGGGAGATCTACACTCGCCATAAGTGAGATCATCACTAACAGCTCACGTTATCCTCGGGATATACGTAACATAACATTTGGCCAAAACACATCTCAACAGAGTAGCTCTAACTTTGATATTGTCCTCTGTGGGGGCAATAGCGCATGCCTTATCCTGCGCCCAGTCCCCGCTCAAGGTTTTATCATGGGTCACACATCATTGAACATTAGCTTTGGGGAGAACAGCTCATGTCTTATTCTGCGTCCAGTTCCCACTCTCAAGGTTTTATCACATGTCATCGAACATTACCCTCGTCAGGATCTTCTAGGTTCCCATTTTTGGGTCTAACTCCCTAGGTCTAGCCAATTACGTAGCACTATCTTAGCCTTTAAAATCATTTTAAACCCTTATAGGTTATTAGCAAGAAGTCACTATCACACATAGTAAGTTTCACCTTCAAGTGAATCCCGATTCTTTTCTCTTTGATAGTTGCCTGCATAATTAAAACCGTGCTTGTTTAGCAAAATAACCTATAATCCTATTAATGGTTTATGGTTCTTTCATTTTCAATATAAAAGCATCTTAAAATCATATTGAGTCTACTAACTCCCAATTTGAAGCTTAAAGTAATTTGCTAGCATATAATTCAAACTATGTTTTGTAATTAGCACCTTCAGTTACACATTTTCAGTTCTTTAAATCGTTTTTAAACACAAAGAAAGACATACAAACAAACTAAAGCCTTAAAACATTTTTGAACTCGCTAATAGTTTGCTTTTTAACCTCCCAGTCTTATTGACTATTCAGTTGAGTCATTCACTGAATGGTTCGATGATTTAGGATCTTTTTAGGCCACAAATACCTTAACAATCGAACAGGCAGCTGGTGAACAATTAAAAACATTTGAATTTATGGAAACACACTTCTTAATGACCCTTTGAAAGATTTCTAAAGTTTACAAACCGCTCACATAGCATTATTTAAGCAATTCAAGAGGGAAGGGGTTCACAAATAGCACATTCGTATCAATTTGCAAAAGCAGTTTTAGCAGAACCAACCTAATATCCCAAATGCTTCGGAATCCACACGATTGTGGCTAATATCAAACCCAAGCTCCCTCCTCACACAACACCGATCACAAGAACCTCGAGTTACTCAATAGTTCCACCTCAAACCATCCAACTACCAAACTTAGTTCAGTATTATAATAATTCAATCGTTTAATTCACAAACCAACGTCTATAAGAGTAGCATTTTTATGTAATCACCACAAACAGAATATAAACATATCCAAACTGATCTAGCAATAACTTTTAGACATAATTAAGTTTGCTCTAAAATTACCTCAATTGCCCAGTTAGCATCATATGGGCATAACATTCACATGCAACCTTCAAAACAAATATTTAGGCATACTAAAACTAAATTAACAACAACTTTATAACTTAATTTTGCTTGTTTCATAGTTCTCTAAATTGAGCGATTAGTAAGCTGCGCATCAACTCAACATGCAAGAGTCCCAAATCAGTGTCATCATTATAATTACCTAGTTTCAGCTCGAATGCCTCCAATTCCTGATACTTAACTCAAATTCAACATGAACTAACTATAATCAGTAAAATTCGTTGAAATTAGTAATAATTAAGTGGAGAGAAACCCCACCTTGAATCCAAGCCAAAGGACCAGACTAATGCACTGTGTGGGAGTTTTCAGGTGGAACGAGTCCCGAGTCTCGCCGCTCTTGCTCGTGGTCGTGGATCTCAGCCTAGAACGGTACTAGTCGCATGCTCTCCCTCTCGCTCGACCATTCTCAGCTTGCTGGCGATGCACGGCTGCCGCCGCTTGACTCGCCGCCGTCCCGTCTCTCTCATTCTCCATTCTCTCTCTTCATCCAACCCTCCCTCTCTTGCCTAGGTTGCCGGGGAGGAGGGTCGCAAGGACTCAGAAGAAGAACCCCCCCTTTTTTCGCGTTTTGCGAAAGGAAAGGGGGCTTCAGGGCCATTTTTGGTTCCTTTTTTCCCTTTTCTTTTTTTTTTTTGTTATTTCAAGCTGGCCCAATAATTAACACCACTCGTCTAATTCTGTACCTCATATTCTAAACCAGAATCGATAATATAATCTTTCGTCGATCACTCATTTCCAAATAATCAAAGTTTGATATAATAAACAGCGAAATTAATTCTATGGTTGATAATCTAATCGTATTTGGGTTCCTACTCGATTTAGCACCCATTAATAATTCTTATTAACGCTTATTAAAATCATCAAAAACTTTTCAAAACGACCATTGCTGCTACTACCACTACTACTAATAATAATAATAACAACAACAACAACAACAACAACAATAATAATAATAATAATAATAATAATAATAATAATAACAATAATAATAATAGCGGCAATAATATTCTTTTTAATAAAATTATCGTTCACCCAAGCATGTCAATAACAATTCAACTTATATAATTAATAAAATACAATTTTGTAATGTTATAAGGCAAGATAGTCAGCGTGACGTAAAAATAAAGAACGTAGGTATTACATTCTTCCCCCCTTAAAAGAATTTCGTCCTCGAAATTCCAAAGCTCAGTTCAGTCATACCTAAGATGTACACATACTTGACACAATCTACACAGATCGCACTAAAATCCAAATTCTTGTTTTACAATTAATTGAAACTGAAAAAGAGGCTTATAGTATCCAGTTTCCTCCTTGCCAATCCTCTTCGAAAGGCTGCTCACTCTATATGGGCGCCGAGGGCAATCGCATAGAAAAGGGGCAAATGAATTGGCATGGAAAACCATATTAAGCTTGTTTTAAAAAGGAACATAGACTTTCAATTATCTACAATCAATCCGCATAGTAAACAACAACTCTATGTACATGCATCGTTATGAATCGGCATCTAAAGGTATGACAATTGGGACATCACATCTCCAGGTCATATACAGGTAGTTTCATTCTAAAACGTGAATTCAAGTCACTTTGAGGATCAAAACGGTTAACCTGGTGATTCCTATAACACATTAGAGTAATAAGGACATCATATAGAATCACATAGTATCACTTTAGTGCATTGGCAGTGCATAGAATCAACAACTCAGTATTCTCAAGTCTAGGAATCAAAAGCAACATGAAACCATCTAATACATATATAGCAAGCAATGTACAAAAGGAAAGCATATGCAACCGACATTCCTATTTTTATACATCAACCACAGCTAACTTTTGGGCCTTTCGTTCATGGCAACTTAGACAGGACATGTCCAAGTCATATGAAGGCGATTAACCTAGCCAGTTTCATTCGAAAGCATGAAGATATTAAATCACTTTAAGGTCAAATCAATTAATCAGGAAGCTACCAAATCACATTGAAGTAGCGGAGACATCATATTGCATCACATTGACAAAGATGGACCTTGAACTAGCACTTGAGATCACATTGACATCAAGTAGAGTTAGCAGAGCACACCAAGAATTAAGAATCACAAGTGACATGAACCAACATTACATGTTGATAGGAAAAAGTTGAACGAAAAATGTTGTGGCAAGATGGTAAGTCAATGGGTGGTAAAAGTCCAGCATAGGTCTAAACGTAAGTTGTTTAAGGGAGGTAGATATATGGTTTCTTAGTTACGATAGGTTTTGTACACGGTCCCATACCTAGCAATGCCTCCTATAGGTTAACTATCATTCCATAGAAGTTCAACTACAAAGGTAAGGTGGGTTCACCTTGGCATCACCACCAAGAAACTTGTAGTTTTCGTTGAGAAGGAAGTCCACTAAGTATTTGCTTAGAGCTCCTGCATTAATAAGTCGATAGTTATACTTAACAAAGTGGTGATTTCCGACTCATATGTGTAGTTAAAGGACAAGCAGATAAAACAATCACGATAGTTTTAACGATGGGGAGACCTTCCCTGGGGTCCCCATTTGGAACTGATCATCTCCTAAGTTATAGATTCATACGAGTGAAGGGTTATGCTTATAGACATGTATCCAATGGTGGTCAGGCACAAGGAACTCCAATGCATTTCATATATTAGCTGATTGGGGAAAATAAGGAGGCGTTTTCTTAGTGATGGTAGATTTAATGCCAAGTTCATGCATCAAGTAATGCACTTACATCCTAGCCAACATAATGCTATACCTTCGAGTCCCATTTAGAATAAGTTATTTCTATATCATGGAAATATGCAATATGATGCCAAACTCATGCATTTCTATTAATCACATTAGCGCACATATCTTATAACTCAATTGTCAGCATATATTTCGATATGATTATGAGTACACCAGTACGTTATCACTTCCCATACGAGGTTCACAACAAGCACTTTGATATATAATTGTGATTTTTAGTATCAAAGGATGACAAACATGACAACACAGCAACCATAAAGTCCATAATGGAAACATCTATGCAGGATGGCCTTAATATAATAGGATAATAATATTAACAAACATAACACTCAATGAAGGTACAACTCTAAGGTTTTTCCACGAAAACTACCATGCAATGTATGAAATTCATCACATAGAGCATAGTACAAGATAACTTAATCACGTCACATCCTTGGACCTATATGATCTATGTCGGTCATTGTTTAACATAACTTCCTTGATGAGTGTGGAGTTAAGAATTTCACCTATAAGCATGGTACACTAGTATGCCATTTGATTAAACATAGGATACATGGGCAAGAATATATGAGTGCAAGTTCCTATGGTCACCTCATCATGCTTTAAAAATGTGTGTATACTGTTATTCAGCTATAACATGAGATCATGGAATCCATCGAATGCAAATAACAACTCAGAGGTCACACCATGCAACGAATTACATAAGTTAAACCATTTAGCTAATTCAGTCACATGCTAAACCAAACTCAAGTCAAGCAAACACCAAGATGTGCATTTACTAGACAATTTATTCACAAGACACCTGTATGACTGTACATAACATTCCTAAATAACTATATAGCCTTCCATGACCTTTATATTTTGCAAAATGTTACGCTTATGCTTTAAAACACATAAGTTCGCGATAGTGTCTCACGGAAGGGCATTTAGATGAGTATACGTGAGTGTAACCCTTATTTAAAACCTAGGATCAAGAGTATGCCTTGAGGTTTGTCCAAATTGTTAGGATCTGGCCACAATAAGCTAATAATGGTGTTAATGGTCTTACGGATATATGTTGAGTCTTTGCAACACATTTTTCTCATAAGGTGATTGTAGAAGTCTAAGGAACTCTTAATACGCAAGGGAAGGTTCTACCTCTAATTATGGAGCATTCCTGCCTGCACTTGGTGTTAAAGCTTAAAAAGATGTTGAAAGGGTATAGATTGTTGCCCAGGAGGTAACGAGGTGATGAATATGGCATAGCAATTCCAAAGTCTATCAGGTTCTTCCTTTTATCTCCGTTCTGGGTGTGTTGAGGTTGATATAGCCAGGACACTATCAATTATATATTAAGAATAGCGTTCCATACCGAGTTGAGCATAAAGCCTAGCTGACTTATGAGTAACAGTGGTTACATGTTGGGAAGCTAGGAAGACTCCCTATGTTAATAACAACCCTGATTAAGGTCTCATCTAAGTACTAATGGCATGTATATGAAAGGCTCGGAATAACACTAAGGCAACAATCAACAAGGCTCTATCATAATTACCCATATTGACATACGTGTATACGAAGTTCTCACTAAATGCCTTTAGTAGTTAACAATTCACGCAAAAAGGGGTATCGTCCAAAAGAAATTTTAGTCAAGTAATCTTGTAATCACCTACTAATGACTCATCATTAACAATCGAGCAACGCACGCATTTGGCGTGTAGGTATTTGAAACATCCAGTTACATATAAAAACTTATGCTCATAGAATGAGGCTCGGATATCATTGTAAAGCAAAAGCAAGTCTTCGTACGTAACAATAAGACGTAACAACATAATTAAAAAGGTCTTTTAATGCAAAAGAAAAACCTTAACTCACTATTTAGGAAGGATCTTAACTTTCAAAGTCTCTAGATTTCAAAAGGAGAATAGTTTAACTGCTTCTAGCTCTTTCCCTACCAACCATTGAGTACGTTTGCTTACTCCATTATCGGGCCTGAGGAGCAAATTGTACTTTACGGGTAAAAATGAGCTTAGTGTTCAGATTTTTCTAACCATTTAAATTAAAACCAAATGTACTTTAAACTTTTGACTAAACAACCAAGGTGCGCATACAAGCAATCATTATTGAGCTAACACTTAGCTCGTTCATGAGAATACAAGTCATTCAGCCTACACTATAGCAAACGGTTCATTCATTCAATCAACCAGCTCACTCAAACTGCGTATATAGCTAGCTAAATGCACCAACGTTCACACAAAACTACATTTGCAAACAAAGCAGGCATATATCACATCATCATGAACACATTCCCAAATAACTATATGAAATGCAACACTCAAGTCGCAGCCTATGGTCGCAGGACCTTGTTCTGATACCATTTGTAGCACTGCTGACCCTAGGGCTACCGATGTTAATGCTTTCTTAAATTCTGGGGCAAAATGGATGGAGTTTCGCCAGAAAACTAACCATTTCGCAGACTAAAAGCCTTACAATAAATCCCTACATTGAGTAGAAGTATAAAAGAATATTTGAAGTAAGCTCAACGGCTACAAGCTGGAGTTCACAACTCTACTGGTCACTCATCTGGAGTATGGCAAACAATGAAGTTCATAATAAATAAGGAAATCAAATATGCAACTCGACGGATCACACATCCGGAGTATTGGGGTTTACATCCCAAAATATAACTAACTTTGGCTAAAAATACAACTGGCTCATCAGATAGTTGGCTCACATGACCATACAGAGCGACTTCCAAATGATAGGTATTACATAATCTGGAATACTTTGTTTACGTACATTTACAACTCTAGGGATACATTATATTACATCGTTTAACTCGTATGTCTACTTCTATATGTGCACACATGCACCTTTTCAAAGCAAAGGGTTATTCCAACTTGGCATATGTAAATCGAATTCTACCTATCACATTGAAAACCTGGGAAAAAGGGGAATAGGGATGGGATGTGCTACCACACGCTCAGTGAGCATTTCTTACTCCTTAAAAACCAAAACCTTTTGCAGACAATAATAATAATAAGTCACAGGCACACAACATTTGTATATTACTATCATATTAGGCAATCATAGCTCCCAAGGAAAATCATCACCTCTAAACTTCATACCAAGCCACTCAAACTCCTTTCTAAACCCTTAACAACCCAACTTCCCTTATAATCAAACATTCAGGCACATAAGCAAGCAAGCAACAAGGATAGGGTAAAATGCTTTCAAATATACATTTTGAAAACGTAGTGACTCATGTTGTATTCAAAGAATAGTTTACAAATCAGTCTAGCCTCTTCAAGGCTTATATACTCTTCAGAGCTCCTGAAATACCCACGTTGATAATAATCCAGATCATTTTCTCATTTATCAGGAAAATCTCTTGTCTTTTCAGGCATAAGATTTTATAAGGTGCTGGATAAGAGAGATCTACACTTGCCCTAAGTGAGATCATCATTGACAACTCACGTTATCCCCAGGGTAAACGTAACACAACATTTGGCCGAAACGCATCTCAACAGAGTAGCTCTAACTTCGATATTGTCCTTTGTAGGGGCAACAGCTCATGCGTTATCCTGCATCTAGTCCCCCCTCAAGGTTTTATCAGGCGTCACACATCCTCGAATATTGCCTTTGGGGGAAACGGCTCACATCTTACCCTACATCCAGCTCCCACCCTCTACATTTTATTACATGTCATCGAGCATTACCCTCATCGGGGTCTTCTGCGGTTCCCACTTCTGGGTCTACCTCCCTAGGTCTGGCCAATTGCCTAGTACTATCTTAGCCTTTAAAAGCATTTTAAACCCTCATAGGTTATTAACATGAAGTCACTGTCACACACAGTAAGTTTCACCTTCAAGTCAATCACGATTCATTTCTCATTGATAGTTTCTTGCATAATTAAAACCATGCTTGTCTAGCAAAATAACCCATAACCCTATTAATCATTTATGGTTCTTTTATTTTCAACATAAAAACCCTCTTGAAATCATATTGAGTCTACTAACTCGCAATTCAAAACTTAAAGTAATTTGCTAGCATATAATTCAAACTAAGTTTCATAATTAACACCTTCAGTTTCCCTTTTTCAATTCCTTTAAATCCTTTTTAAATGCAAAGAAAGAGATATAAACAAACTAAAGCCTTAAAACATTTTTAAACTCCTAATAGTTTGCTTTTTAACATCCTAGACCTATCAACAATTCAGTTGAGTCATTCACTGAATAGTTCGACGATTTAGGATCTTTTTAGGCCACAAATACCTTAACAATCGAATAGGTAACTGCTGAACATTTAGAAACATTTGAATTTATGGAAACATGCTCTTTAACGACCCTTTTAAAGATGTCTAAAGTTCACAAACCACTGACATAGCATCATTTAAGTAATTCAAGAGGGAAGGAGTTCACAAATAGCACATTCATATCACTTCACAAAAACAGTTTCAGCATAATCAACCTAGTATCCAAAAGATTCGCAATCCACACAATTGTGGTTAATGTCAAACCCATGCTCCCTTCTCATGCAACAACAACCACAAGAACCTCAAATCACTCAACAATTCTACCTCAAACCATCCAGCTACCAAACTCGGTTCAGTATCACAGTAATTCAATTGTTAAATTCACAAACTAACATCCATAAGCGTAGCATTTTTATATAATCGCCACAAGCAGAATATAATATATCCAAACTAATCTAGCAATAACCTTTAGGCATATTTCAATTTGCTCTATAATTACCTCAATTGCCCAGTTAGCATCCTATGGTAGAGATGGCAATAGGGCGGGGCCCCTCCCCGAAGTGGGGAAAATTCTCAGGACCCGTCGGGGCCAGCACCGGGGATAAGGGAAAATTACTCTCCCGATCGCGGGGACGGGGGTGGAGCGGGCGAAAATTCTCCCCGTCCCCGGACCCGCTTCCAGTGGGGGAAATGTACCCGTCCCCGAACCCATTTCCCCACCCCTTAATTAAAATTACATATTTACCCTTAATTTATTAGTTCAATTCTCACACTCTAGAAGGGCATATAAGTATTTTAGAGGAAAAGGAAAACCCTAACTACTACTTAATAGCCTCCAGTCACCATTCACTACTCTAATACTTTCTCTCTCCTCCATTGTTTTCAAGTTCAGATCTGAGATTTTGAGTTTTTCATCCCTCCTGTTTTCCTCTGTCCTCTTAGTGTTAGGCTCTCGGTGTGTTGCAGATATTCGCTGCCGCTGGCTTTTGTCATCCTGCCGGCTTCCCTCATTGCTCCAACTGGGACGTCTCTGGTAATCACTCGTCGCTCACTCTCAGACTCTCGGTTCTGCGGCTACTTCTGCCCTCCATTGCTTTGTTCTTCTGACTTCTCTTGGTTGTTGCAGTACTGTACTACTCTTCGACTTTTGCACTCAATTTTGGTATTTTTTTTTTTTTTTAGTTGGCTAGTGCGCTGTTCTTGAGTTCGCTATTGGCAGTAAAGCTTCGCCAAAACAGAATTCACATATCATTACATATATTGCTCGAAAATTACATATAATAAGCTTTGTTAATTGTTTCACCAAAATAGAATTCATAATTTTGTGTCATACGTTTTTAGGGTTGTTAATTGGTAGTAAAGCTTTTGATTTGAATACTTGGATTGCTTTTTGAAAATTATAATTATGGGTTTTTAGGGATGTTTTGTTATTTTAAGGTCATTAGTATTTCAAAAAGTACAGGCATCTAATTGATTCTACAAATACTTCGATTGCTTTAGGTATTCATGCCATATAGTTAAAAAAACTTCTAATTTGAATTCCTCAGTTTAAGATAAATTAGTTTATGGGTTGATATACTGGTTTAATTCCATTAATTGATTCATTTGTAAATTATTTATGTATGCACAGATTATGGCTAGTGGACCTAGTGGTCCAAGTGTGACCGTCTCCATGTTCTATAAATAAAAACATAGACACCACAAATCCAACTCTAACTCCAACAGCTAATATCAATGTGAATGTTGATTCATGTGGAACACCACATGCTATGGAGGATGAGGGGGATACATTAGTATTGGGAAAGCAAAGGAGGTTCATATCTAAAATTTGGAAGCACTATGATTATGAGGTTATTAGCGATGTACCAAAGGCTATTTACAAATATTGTAAGAAAAAACTTGTTGGTAACTCAAGAAATGGGACTAACCATTTGAATGATCATCATGCAATTTGTCCTATGAAAGACATAGGGATATTACAAATGACTTTACCCAAAAAAGGTTGAAGATAGAGCCTTCCGGTGATAAAAAAGTGCATGTTCTTTTTGTTAACGGGTTTGATGAAGAGCTTGCAAGGAAGCAGCTTGCACATATGATCATAATGCATGAGTATCCTCTTTCTATGATAGAGCATGTTGGGTTTAGAAGATATTCAAAGGCTTTCCAACCTTCTTTCACTTTGATATCAAGAAATACACTCAGAAAGGATATTCCCAAAGTGTTTGACTTTGAAAAGGCAAAACCATGAAGTTGTTGGGGAGTCTTCAGAGTAAGGTAGCCATTACCACAGATATGTGGACCGGTCAAAATTAAAAACATGGTTTCATAGCCATAACGGCTCATTGGATTGATAGTTCATGGAAGTCACAAAATCGAATTTTGAGGCATGATAATTTTGTTTTTACTTTAAGCTCATTCATTACAAGTCATCGATATTTTTCCAGCATGTGGATAAAACATTTTGTTATTGTATTATTTTATCTTACATTTAATTTAGAATATAATTTTGAAAACTTTGTTATTTTTTAGTAAACTTTTTGGTTTGTTTTTCTTTTAGGTTTGCATATGTGCCTTGTTCTCATACTGCTTAGAGCATTTCGAAAGAGCACTTGAAGTGTTTTTCAAAGTGGAACATCAATAGATATATTTCATCTCTTATGGTGGACAATTGTTCTTCTAACGACGTAATAATTGGCATTCTTAAAGATCGATTGGATTTAAGGGCACTTCCCTTAAGGGGTAAGCTCTTCCATATGCATTGTTGTACATATATTCTTAATATCATTGTTAAGGATGGATTAGAGGTGATTAAAAGCTCAATTGGAAAGGTGCGTGATAGTGTAGCATATTGGAGAGCAACACCTAAAAAGGAGAAAACTTTTAGAGAAGTTTGTGATAGCTTAAGTGTGTCTTACTGATGAGGAAAAGTAGTTATAAATCTCATCCTACTGACGAGGAATGGGAGAAGGTAAAAGATATTTATGGGAGGTTACAAATCTTTTATGATGTGACTCAATTATTCTCTGGCACTAGCTTCCTCACTGTAAATATTTACTTTCCAAAAGTGTTTCAAGTTCGGCTATCTTTAAGTCATTGGCTACATGATCCGGATGTGGTCATTAGGACCATGGCTCAAAAGATGCTTGACAAATTTTTGAAATACTGGGATGTCATTCAGGGGATATTAGGAGTTGCTTGTGTTATAGATCCCAGGTTCAAGTTGAAAATGGTGAATGTTTGCTATAGGAGGATTTTTGATTTTTGTGTATATGAAAAGGTTGAAATGATCAAAGATGTTTGTTATGCCCTTTTTAGTGAATATGAAGAAGAATACAAGCATTTGAAGGCTCCCATTTCTCATGCTTCTGATTCAACTAAGACCTCTTCTAACGCTTCGGATTCTAGTAGAGGTGTGGGTTATACACAAGATGACATCTTTGAAATGTATTACACAATTGCTGAAAAGGATCCACAAATTCCACAAAAATTGGAATTAGATTTTTACTTGGAAGAGCCGGTTACCCCAAGGATTGATAATTTCGATATCTTGGTTCATTGGAAGGCAGCTACGGTATCCTATTTCAGCTTTAATAGCTAGAGATATCTATGCCATTCTTGTTTCCACAATAGCATCTCAGTCGATATTTAGCACGGGTGGGAGGTTTATTAGTCCACATCACAATCATCTTCATCCAAAGACTTTAGAGGCTTTGATGTATGGTAGAGATTGGCTTTAGACTTCAACCAAATCATCTTTAGAAAGTATATCTTTAATTTTTTGTTATACTCAGAATACATAGTTAGATTTCTTTATGTTTAAATGTTATGATATTTGAAAACTTGATTACTTTAACATATCTTTTATGTTTTAGATGAGGACACTGCCTATTGCCATGGTACTTTTGATGAAGATTATGATGCTGAAATTGATGAAGAATCTGATGGCTAATTGGCTATATAGTGCATTAAATTTCTTAAGGATATCTTCTTACATGTGGACTATGCATTGTACCTTTGGTGTTACATCTTTGACGGTTTGATTTGTATTTTGATTGTGGTGAACTTCTGTTTTGTAATTTTCCTTGGACTTTGAGAATTTGATCGCTTAGATCTTGTGTTGTTACTTGTTATCTTTGAACCTTCAATACTGGATTGAACTTTCAAGTGGTGTTGTAATTCTTGAGTTTTAACTTTGAATTTTGGGCATTGGGTTTAGTGTTGAACTTCAATATTGAACTTTCAATGGCTTAAGTTAGGTTTAATTTCTCTTTTTTGTTTAGGGCTTATTATTTGATTATTTTGATATTGCGCTCATAATTTTTGCCCTAATTGGCCTTGCATTTTGTGTGATCTCATCACTAAAACTCAGGGAAGTAGGGCCCCAGTGGGGAATGGGTTCGCGAAGGGATGGGGACGGGGGGAAAACCATCCTCGACGGTAGGGACGGAGGCCGAGGGTTGAGCGGAGGCGGGGGGAATATTCCCCCATCCTCGACTCGCCCCATTGCCACCACTATTTTATGGGCATACCATTCACATGTAACCTTCAAAATAGAATTTAGGCATACTAAAACTGAATTAACAGCAACATTATGACATAATTTTGCTCGTTTCACAATTCTCCAAATTGATCGGTTAGTAATTACGCATCAACTCAACATGCAAGGCCCCAAATCAGCGTCATCATCATAGTTACTTAATTTCAGTTCGAATTCCACCAATTGCTAATAATTAACTCAAATTCAACATGAACTAACTATAAGCAATAAAATTCATTGAAATTAGCAATAATTAGGAAGAGCGAAGGCCCACCTCGAATCCAAGCCAGGGGACCAGACTAATGCGCTGTGTGGGCGTTTTTAGGTGGCTGGAGTCCCGAGTCTCGCCCCCTCTTGCTTGTGGTCGTGGATCTCAGCCCAGAACGCTGTTGCTTGCATGCTCCCCTTCTCGCTCAGCCGTTTTCTGCTTGCTATCGAGACATGGCTGTTACCGCCTGATTGCCGCCGTCCCGTCTCTCTCATTCCTCCTCTCTCTCTGAATCGACCCCCTTCTCTCTTGTCTAGGTTGCCGGCGAGGAGGGTCAAGAGAAGTCAAAGGAAGGAAGCCCCCCATTTTTCGTGGTTTGCCGAAGGAAAGCAGGCTTCAGCCCCCTTTTTGGTTCTCTTTTTCCCTTTTTGGGTTGTTTTAAGCTTGCCCAACAATTAACACCACCCGTCTAATTCCGTACTTCATATTCTAAACCCGAATCGATAATACAATCTTTCATCGATCACTTATTCCCAAATATATCAAGGTTCGATTTAATAAACAGCGTAACTAATTCTGAGGTTAACAATCTAATCGTATTCAGGTTCCCACTAGATTTGGTTCCTGTTCATAATTTTTATTTGTTGATTACATTTAGTTTTCATGATAACAAATCCAAGTGTAAAAATTTGTCCAAGTAATGTTGCTCCGAACACGATCTCCAAACAGGCCTAACTGGTGTTTGTGATCGTTATTGTATTAACTGGTTTGCTACATGTCAGAACAAGTCTTCTAGACAGGTTTTACTTGATGATTCCATATTAAGTCAAGAACACCATCTCGACAGTTGATTGTAAAGCGTGTTTCTGAACTCTAGCAATGCAAAGAACAACCCCAGCAAACAAGGTGGCCTTGGTGTTCACAGCAACTCTACAAATCTCGGACAAGATGACTGGTTCAAAACAAGAAGTCTTGGGTATATAGGTTTTATTTAATTAGACTCTTGTTAATATGCCAATATTGAAAACATCATTTTAAACACCTCTTGAATCGGTATTTGCGCTAAAGTACTTCAGAACACCAGTTGCGAACAACCCTGCAAACAGGGTGCCTAGGGTGTTTCTGAACTGCAGTGGCCATACCCGATTATTTTTGAAAATTCATTTTGGTTGGCCAAGATCTCCAGAATACTTTCTTTGAATTTCAAAATTGCTATTTTTCTGGAGAGGATAGTTCTTGAAAATATTATGGAGATTTGCGAAAATAGGTTTGGGAGATTTGCCAAATCAAAAGATTCCTATGACTATATTTTCGGATTTGGTAAAAGCTGAAAATCTCTTTAAACCTCTTCACGGCTATGGGAAGATAAGGGTTATCTTTTAAGATAACAAAATCCCTTATATTTTGGGATAAATTCATCATTAGCCGTTGGAGAATATATTTTGTTTGCAAATCATTTTCCATACTTAGCTGATTCTTTGGTTTTTGACCGTTGAACCTTGTGTTTAAAAACCGCAGCTTTTCTCTCCCATAGACAAGCCAAGAAACAGATAGAAAAAACTCATACTGAAAAAGAGAAGCAACACAGCTTTCTGAAAAATATGAAAAAAATCAGGAAACTCGGTTTTCACATTAAAATTCTTGAGCTTCATTCTGAAAAGCAAAACCGTGACAAGCTGTGTTTGATTTGAGTTTTCAAACCATTGGCATAATAGGATCTTCATTGTACCTTACATCTGCTTAGTGAGAAGCACCCCCTGTAAGGTGTTTGTAACCCTGATCTTGGATCAGAAAAGTGAGTGAGTGTGTCCTAGTCGTGTGGACTTGGACGTGTCTAATCTTGCGAAGGTTGGACGTGGTGTAACCTGTCTTTGGGAAGAAGGTTACGTGGTTGCAAGTTGTAACAAGGTGTGTTACATTTGTAACGTGTGAAGCCCGTTAGTGAAAGTGGTTAAATCCTACACGAGGTAGGTCGTGGTTTTTCACACCTCAGTTGGGCTAGAGGTGTTTTCCACGTAAAAATTGTGTGTGCTTTATTTTCCGCATTTATCCTGGTGATTTTCGCATCTGCAATATTTGAGAACACCCCGTGCAAACAAGCTATTAGGGTGTTTGTCATTTGAGAACAACCTCTGTGAGGGTGTTTGTTATTTACAACGCGAAAATCAGACACCACAATTCACCCCCCTCTTGTGGTTGTATACTCACGAACTCAACAAGTGGTATCAGAGCAGGTTCTCTTACAAAAGGTTAACACCTTGAGAGATTCTGAAGATGAGTACCCCACAAGGAATTCTTGAAGGGCAATCCATTACTCGTCCACCCTATTTCAACGGCCAACATTATAGTTGGTGGAAGAATAGGATGGAGAACTATATTCAGGCAGAAGATTATGAATTATGGATGCTCATCAAGAACGGGCCCCTTGTTCCCACCAAGGTGCTTGAAGATGGTAAGAAGGTTCCCAAGGAATCCATAGAGTTTGATGCCGAGGACTACAAGAAAATGGAGAAAAATGCCAAGGCCAAAAAGCTTCTATATTTTGGCCTAGGACCCGATGAATACACTCGCATCTCTGAGTGTGAATCAGCCCAAGCTATCTGGAATGCTCTGCAAGTTGCTCATGAAGGTACGAGTCAAGTTAAACAATCTAGAATTGAGCTACTTATGCGACAATATGAGTTGTTTGATATGGGTGATCATGAAACTGTGATGAACATGTATACACGGTTCACCCACATCACAAACGAGTTAAAATCCCTGGGAAGATCTTTCACCACTGAAGAGTTGGTGAGGAAAATCCTCAGAATTTTACCTCGCACGTGGGAGGCCAAAGTAACAGCCATCCAAGAGGCTAAAGACATGAACAAGATCACCCTCGACGAGTTGATTGGTAATCTCCAGACCTATGAACTCCGAAAGAACTCACAGCAAAGAGAGGAGCAAAAGAAGGATCGTGGGCTTGCCTTGAAAGCACATGAGGACACTGACTCTGACCTTGAAGATGAAGAAATGGCCCTAATGTCCAGAAAATTCAAGAAATTCTTCAAAAAGGTCAAGGAAAACAACAAAAGAAAAGACTTCAGCAAGTCCAGAAACACCTCCAAAGAACAGCTCACAGGGTGTTTCAAGTGCGGCAAACCAGATCACTTAGTCAAAAATTGCCCTCTGCTTCGAGAAGATCAGACGCCCGAACACCCTCGAAAACAGGTTCAAAAACATCCTGTAAACAATCTGGGCAAGCGATTCTCGAAAGCTATGCTAGCTGCTTGGGGAGATTCCTCTGAGGATGAAGGAGAATCTGAAGCTGAAGAAGGGGTCGTAGCACTTATGGCACAAAGTGATTCAGATTCAGATGATGAATCAACAATCAGCCTCTCAGATCTCAAGAGCAAGGTACATGGTCTTAACAAAGCTACTTTAGAAGAACTTCTATATAATTTGATAGACACTTGTGCTGATCTAAAAAGAGAAGTTCGTGACCTAGAACTTGAAAATGAAATTCTTAAAAATGAAAACCTCGGTTTACATGAGAATATTAACTTGCTCAAAGAAAACCTCTTTATAAAAGAAGGAGATTATTCTCGAATGGAGGAAAAACTCTTTGAGGTAGAAGGAATGGTTGAGTCCTTGCTCAGGGAGAACAAAGGTTTGCATGCTGATATAGAAAAACTGAAAAACGAGCTTACCACAACCAAGCGCTGGAACGAGTCCTCACAAGCCCTTGATTGGTTAAACACTCACCACAGTCGAAACAAAAAGGGACTTGGGTATAAGCCTAAACGAACAGTCTACCCAATTCACAGAAAGTATGTGGGATTACCTGAAAACATTGTTTGCTTTCATTGTGGCAAAACGGGTCATTATAGATACACTTGCCCTTTAAGAAAACATGCCAATGAAAAGAATGAAAGGTATGTGAAACAAATCTGGATTAGAAAAGATGAGCTTTACATGTCTAAAAGAATGGGACCCAAGTGGATCTGGGTTCCCAAAACTAACCCGTGATTTGTTTTGCAGGCTGAAGTGAGAGAGAACAACCTTACGAACAACCCCACTAACACCCTTGGAAACAGGCAGTTGTGGTTTGTTGATAGTGGGTGTTCACGGCACATGACTGGTGAAAGATCAAACTTTCTCTCACTTACAGCTCTGAATGGTGGGAGTGTAGCATTTGGAAACGGCAAGTCTGGGACAATTGTCGGTATAGGTAATATTGGTAAAACTCTCTCCCACTCAATTGATAATGTGCACTTAGTTGATGGGTTAAAGCACAATTTGCTAAGTGTGTCCCAACTGTGTGACAAGAACAACCTAGTACTGTTTTCAAGAACACGTTGCTTGGTTGTGAATGACGACACAGGAGATGTTGTGTTGAGGGGGAAGCGATGTCAAAATGTTTATAAAGTTTGTATTTCCAATCTTCCCTAAAATAATCTGACTTGTTTAAATGCATTAAATGATGATACAATGCTATGGCACAAGAGACGAGGTCATGCAAGCTTATCCTTGTTAAACAAACTTGTTTCAAAAGACCTAGTTATTGGACTACCTTCTATCAAATTTAATGATGACAAGTTATGTGAAGCTTGTGCAAAAGGCAAACAAGTCAGATCTTCTTTTAAATCGAAAAAATGTGTAAGCACTACTCGACCTCTAGAATTATTACACATTGATTTGTGTGGTCCCATGAGGGTAACCAGTAGAGGTGGGAAAAAGTATGTGCTTGTTGTAGTGGATGATTACTCTCGATTTACTTGGATCTTGTTTTTGGCATCCAAAGATGAAACCTTTGAGAATTTTATTGCCTTTCTCAAAAAGGTTGAAAAGAGAGTAGGACACTCTTTAATTAGCTTGAGATCTGATCATGGAACTGAGTTTGAAAATGCAAGTTTTATTAACTATTGTAATGAACATGGTGTTGATCATAACTTCTCAGCCCCAAGAACACCCCAACAAAATGGGGTGGTTGAGCGCAAAAATCGAACCCTGGAAGACATGACCAGAACAATGCTTATTGCTAGTGGTCTTCCTAGGTATTTCTGGGCAGAAGCATTGAACACCTCATGTTACATTATAAATAGATGCATGATCAGACCCATTTTGAGCAAAACTCCTTATGAACTTTTCAAGGGCAGAAAACCCAATATTACGCACCTAAGGACATTTGGTTGTAGGTGTTTTGTGCATAATAATGGGAAGGATGCCTTAGGAAAAGTTTGACCCTAGGAGTGATGAGG
The DNA here is from genome assembly GCA_029747015.1 of Carnegiea gigantea. Lineage (NCBI taxonomy): Eukaryota > Viridiplantae > Streptophyta > Magnoliopsida > Caryophyllales > Cactaceae > Carnegiea > Carnegiea gigantea. Next base: position 160,134 of record JAKOGI010000444.1, on the reverse strand, counting down.
CAATATTCCTTGGCTATTCTTCTCACAGCAAGGCATACAAAGTCTTTAACAAAAGAACCTTGTGTGTTGAGGAAAGTGTGCATGTGCTTTTTAATGAATCTAACGTGTTGAGTGAGAATGATGCACAGGAAGATGAACTTGAATTAGGTCTTGTTCGAAAAGAAGTGTTGCTCCAAGATAAACGAGGTAAGAACACCATGGAGAAAACAACTCCTGAAGGTGTTCCTCAGAACAGAAGGCAAGGTGAACACCAAACAGGGGAAAACACCGCTGAACCCTGTTCGGAACCGTGTTCTTCAGGAATAGACTTACAAACATGTGCAGAAACAGGCTCCGGAGATGATCGTAAGCATTATGTTACGACTAGAGTAGAGCATGGGTCTGTGGATCCTCTTACTCCACGACCATGGAAGCACCATAGTTCGCACCCTCTTGATCAAATCTTGTCAGATATAAATACTGGAGTGCAAACTAGATCTAAACTAAAGAATTTTTGTGCTTTCTATGCTTTTCTTTCTAACATTGAGCTAAAAAGTGTGAATGAAGCTCTTGCAGATTCAGATTGAATCACGGCTATGCAAGAAGAGCTTCATCAATTTGAGAGAAACAAAGTATGGCACCTTGTACCTAAACCTGCAGAGAGAACAATCATTGGAACTAAGTGGGTGTTCCGAAACAAACTGGATGAGTCAGGAACAGTCACTAGGAACAAGGCACGGCTGGTTGTACAAGGATACAATCAAGAAGAAGGGATCGACTATGAAGAAACCTTTGCACCAGTTGCTAGAATTGAGGCTATTCGAATCTTAATAGCCTTTGCAGCTCATATGGAAATCAAGCTATATCAAATGGATGTTAAAAGTGCATTCCTAAACGGATACCTTAAAGAAGAGGTGTATGTCAAACAACCCCCTGGTTTTGAAAATGGTGATTTTCCAAATCATGTTTTTAAACTTGACAAGGCACTTTATGGTTTAAAACAAGCTCCAAGAGCTTGGTATGAACGGTTGTCAAGTTTTTTACTTGAAAATGATTTTGGACAATACCTTGTTTCTAAAATCTAAGGGGGAACATTTTTTGATTGTCCAAATATATGTTGATGACATTATATTTGGTGCAACTCATCTATGAATTTTCAAATATGATGAGGAGTGAGTTTGAGATGAGCATGATGGGTGAGCTTAATTTTTTCTTAGGCTTATAAATCAAGCAAACTCCAAATGGCACCATGATCCATCAGCAAAAGTATATCAAGGAGTTACTTAAGCGTTTTGGGATGGAGTCAGCTAAACCCATAGACACTCCTATTTCTTCTTCAACCAAGTTGGTTATGGATGATCGGAGTCCCTCAGTTGAGGAGAAACTCTATAGGGGTATGATTGGGTCACTCTTATACCTAACCGCTAGTAGACCTGATATTGTTTTTAGTGTTGGTTTATATGCCCGTTTTCAGTCTAACCCTAAGGAAACTCATCTCAAGGCTGTTAAACAGATCCTAAGGTATTTGAAACATACACCCAATTTAGCTTTATGGTATCCTAAAGGTTGCAATTTTGATCTTGTTGGATATGCTGACGCTGACTATGCTGGATTCCTAGTTAATAGAAAGAGTACCTCAGGTATGGCTCACTTTCTTGGACCTTGTTTGGTATCTTGGGCTACCAAGAAGCAACATTCAGTTGCCATGTCCACAGCAGAAGCTGAATATGTTACAGCAGCTTCATGTTGTGCTCAACTGTTGTGGATAAGGCAACAGCTTAAGGACTTTTGTGTTGACATTGGATGCATTCCTATTTTTTGTGATAACACAAGTGCAATTAACATTGCCAAAAATCCATGTCAACATAAAAGAACAAAGCATATTGACATTCGACATCATTTCTTGAGAGATAATGTTGAAAAGGGTTTAATCTCTATGAATTTTTGCTCAACGGAAAATCAAATTGCTGATATATTCACTAAGGCACTCGCTAGAGATCTTTTTGAAAGAAATAGACTGGAACTAGGGTTGGTGAGAACACCCTGAGATACCTGTTTCCAGAACATGAACTGGGTTTGGTAAGATCAACCTTGACACCCTGTTCTCTCCCCCTGTTTGCAAATTTTATTAATAACGGATGTGATTGCATACACCCGAATTGCGTGCATTTTTTTTTTTGTCTCTTATCTACTTAGTACAGCATAAGGGGATGTACTGGAGCCGTCTTAATGCCATTCAGTCGAATCAGATCAGACGGCAAAGAACAGGCATAATACAGAGAACAGGTACGCCCCTTGGTTGCTCGGTGTGTTTTCTTTCCTTCCCAAGGCACAAGATGTTAATGCTCCTACCCATTGCAAATCAAGAAATCTTCTCAAAGATTCGGCTGCTCTCTCTCTCTCTCTCTCTCTTTATATGCCCTGCTCTCAGTACTATCGTTCATCTCGCCCTCAAGCAAAAACCGAACATCCTGCAAACACCTTAAACCCTAATCTCTCTCTTCTAGCAACAATGGCTTCCAACAACTCTTCTCAATCAAAAGCCCTCGTTCTTGCAGCCTCAATCCCTGCTCCCCCTCGCCCAATTCTTTACAAGCCTTTCAAGTTCCTGAATCGCTTGTCCCTAAAATCAGTGGGAATGGGGATGGATGATATTCCCTTTGAATGTGGAAGGGAATTGGTGTTCCTCGTAGGGGCAATTGCTTGTCCCATTTTAGTTGAGTCAGAGGGAACAAAGTCGGGGTCTCAAGAACAATTCTTGGAAACCCCTGAAGGGTTTAATTTTGAGCCCTGTTCTTCTGGGTTGTTCTCTGACACCGCGACAGAAACAGGGGCTGCCTCTGTCGAAGGTGTGTTTGTGGAGGATCTGCATGTCGACTTCCAAGGGAAGTCGAATGAGTCGTCAGAGGAGAGTCTAGAGAAGAATTCTCTCCCTGAGGCTGAAATCTCCACTCCAGACTTTCAAACTGGAGAGAAAAGGAAGAGGGTGAAAATCGTGGCTAGGCATAGCAGAACGCCAAGAACAAGGCCACAACCAAGGTCTCAACCCTCTCAAACTCCCTCTTCTCCTCAATCCTCTAAGCCCTCTCAAAAATCTGCAAGGCTAGCGTTTCAATCCTCTCATCGTCCCTCCAAACCCTCTGCTCCTATCATCGAGGAGATTTCTTCTTCTTCTGAAGGGTTCTCGAGTTCTGACTCTGAGAACACCACCTTCAAACAGGGGACACCGGTGTTTTCCGAGTCCTCTGAAGAACAATCTCCTCCAAAACCAACCAATAAACCTGCTGTGAAGCCCTCTCCTGCCAAAACACCCCTCAAGCAAAAGCCCAGAACAGCCCCCCTACCAGAAACTACCACCTCTGTTCCTGTCCTTAAATGCCCAAAGCAGTTCACTCCCTCTCCTATGTCTGACAAACATGCGCAGTTGCTAAAGCGCAATGTCGTCAGGGGGAAGGTAGTGAATGTAAGCTTTTTCGAGGAACAGGGTCTGGGGGTGTTCTTGAACAAGCTTCGAGCCCAAGGCTGGCTTGAGTTGTTTGCAAACACCCAGCAAGGGTGTTCTGTGCCTGAGTTGGCTGAGTTCTATGCCAACTGCTCTGTCACAAATGGGGTGGTGACAAGTGCTGTCAATGAGTGCCATTTCTCCTTTGATGCAGCCACCCTTGGTGACATTCTGGGCATCCATTCTCGTGGATTTGCTGTGTATGTGAGGGAAGACAAAACTGCCCTGGAAACAGCCAGGCTCTTAGAGGTGTCCAAACGCCTTAGTCAAAAACAGGGCCTGAGAACACCCCTCTCGGTTAAGAAGGGTGAAATGACCTCCCTGCACCAACTACTGTTTATGTTCACCATCAAGAACATAATACCGCGAGGTCAAGGGCGAAACTCAGCAGATGCCTTTGATCAATGTCTAGTGGACCTACTGGATCGGGAGGAACCAGTAAACCTCCCTGCAATCATGATTCGCCACATAGAGCGAATTGCGAACACCACCCGGGCACATGATCTTGGCTATGGGTTTCTGTTGACAAGGGTGCTTGAGCACTTTGGGATAGTGCTCACACGAAGAGTGGCGGCCCAAATCATTGATGAGATTGGGATTGACACTCTGCTAGGGTGTGGCTATGAGGTTGGCGAAGGGTCAGTCTCCAAACAGGGTCGTCGACCACCTCGACCACCTGTTTCTGGGCAACCTTCCGTCAAGGTTGAGGCTGTTCTTGAGGACAATGCTCGCCTCAAGGATGAGCTCTCAGCTGTCAAGGCTGCTCTTGCTGAGGAACGAGCTCTCTCGGCCAAACGCCATGAAGATTTGCTTGCACTTCTCTCCACTCTTGCCCCTAGCATCCCTCCTCTGCAAACGAAACCACCCCCTGCTCCCTGATTCTCTAGGCTGTTCTCTTGTTTCCTCTCATCTCAGTTTTTTGGCATTGTAATGTTTTTAATGCAATATCCCTTTATTAATGCTACTTGCACCTTATGCTCTATATTGCTTTTTTTGCATTACTCCTGTTGCTTATGCTTTTTAATGATGCCAAAAGGGGGAATAAGCCCATATGGACAGATATGACCTAGCACCTAGAGGATCCCAGATATGACCTAGCACCTAGAGGAGGATCCCTATCAGCATTAAACGTTGTTAAGCGCGTTTAAATTTTGTCAATATGGTCACTTGGTTTGTCATCATCAAAAAGGGGGAATTTGTTGATTATATTTAGTTTTGATGATAACAAATCCAAGTGTAAAAATTTGTCCAAGTAATGTTGCTCCGAACACGATCTCCAAACAGGCCTAACTGGTGTTTGTGATCTTTATTGTATTAACTGGTTTGCTACATGTGAGAACAAGTTTTCTAGACAGGTTTTACTTGGTGATTCCATATTAAGTCAAGAACACCATCTCGATAGTTGATTGTAAAGCGTGTTCCTGAACTCTAGCAATGCAAAGAACAACCCCAGCAAACAAGGTGGCCTTGGTGTTCACAGCAGCTCTACAAATCTCGGACAAGATGACTGGTTCAAAACAAGAAGTCTTGGGTATATAGGTTTTATTTAATTAGACTCTTGTTAATATGCCAATATTGAAAACATCATTTTAAACACCTCTTGAATCGGCATTTGTGCTAAAGTACTTCAGAACACCAGTTGCGAACAACCCTGCAAACAGGGTGCCTCGAGTGTTTCTGAACTGCAGTGGCCATACCCGATTATTTTTGAAAATTCATTTTGGTTGGCCAAGATCTCTAGAATACTTTCTTTGAATTTCAAAATTGCTATTTTTCTGGAGAGGATAGTTCTTGAAAATATTATGGAGATTTGCGAAAATAGGTTTGGGAGATTTGCCAAATCAAAAGATTCCTATGACTATATTTTCGGATTTGGTAAAAGCTGAAAATCTCTTTAAACCTCTTCACGGCTATGGGAAGATAAGGGTTATCTTTTAAGATAACAAAATCCCTTATATTTTGGGATAAATTCATCATTACCCGTTGGAGAATATATTTTGTTTGCAAATCATTTTCCATACTTAGCTGATTCTTTGGTTTTTTACCGTTGGACCTTGTGTTTAAAAACCGCAGCTTTTCTCTCCCATGGACAAGCCAAGAAGCAGATAGAAAAAACTCATACTGAAAAAGAGAAGCAACACAGCTTTCTGAAAAATCTGGAAAAAATCAGGAAACTCGGTTTTCACATTAAAATTCTTGAGCTTCATTCTGAAAAGCAAAACCGTGACAAGCTGTATTTGATTTGAGTTTTCAAACCATTGGCATAATAGGATCTTCATTGTACCTTACATCTGCTTAGTGAGAAGCACCCCCTGTAAGGTGTTTGTAACCCTGATCTTGGATCAGAAAAGTGAGTGAGTGTGTCCTAGTCGTGTGGACTTGGACATGTCTAATCTTGCGAAGGTTGGACGTGGTGTAACCTGTCTTTGGGAAGAAGGTTACGTGGTTGTAAGTTGTAACAAGGTGTGTTACATTTGTAACGTATGAAGCCCGTTAGTGAAAGTGGTTAAATCCTACACGAGGTAGGTCGTGGTTTTTCACACCTCAGTTGGGCTAGAGGTGTTTTCCACGTAAAAATTGTGTGTGCTTTATTTTCCGCATTTATCCTGGTGATTTTCGCATCTGCAATATTTGAGAACACCCCGTGCAAACAAGCTATCAGGGTGTTTGTCATTTGAGAACAGCCTCTGTGAGGGTGTTTGTTATTTACAACGCGAAAATCAGACACCACAATTCACCCCCCTCTTGTGGTTGTATACTCACGAACTCAACATTATTAACGCTTATTAAAATCATAAAAAAAATTTGAAAACTACTATTACTACTACTACTACTACTACTACTAATAATAATAATAATAATAGTAATAATAGCAACAATAATATTCTTTTTAATATTCTTTTTAATAATATTCTTTTTAATAAAGTTATTGTTCATGCAAGCACATTAATAATAATTTAACTTGTATAGTTAATAAAATACGATTCTATAACGCCATAAAGGCAAAACAGTTAGTGTAACGTAAAAATAAAGAACGCGGGTATTACATCATCTCCTCCCATTCTTTTTGAATGTTCTTTGTTTTAAAATGAAAAAGAAGACATAACTCCAAAAGATGTATGGAAGATTATGAAATTAAACTTACATAATTTATGATACAATACTAATCAACTTGAGGACTCCTAAGAGCCTCGAAAGTTAAAACTAGGAAATCACTAACTCTAGAGGAGCAAAAACGCTTCACCTGACTCCTCTTTGTCTGGAAGCTAAGCGAGTAAAACAAGAGCTTCGTAGGATAAAACTAGAATGGGCCTAGAAAATAAAGGAAGAGGTGTAGAAACAACTGGATGCAAGGTTCATTAAGATAATACTCTACCCTCAGTGGGCAGCAAATGTTGTACCAGTTCCAAGGAAAGATGGAAGAAAGAATATGTGTGGATTTTAACGATCTTAATAAGGAAGCATAAGTATACATGGATGATGCAATTATAAAGTCTAAGCAATGTGGACATGTTCCGACTCTTTGGAAGATCTTTATCAGACTTAGGACAAAGAAAAAAAATATGCTTAAACACCTCGAAGCCTGTATTTAGTATCACCTCAGTGAAACTATTAGGATATGTGGTTAGCCTTAGGGGAATTGAGGTTAACGCTTCAAGAATCAAGGCAATACATGAAATGTTGCCACCTAAGACTGAAAAAGCAATACAAGGATTTCTCAGGCGCTAACAATAGATTAGTCGCTTCATATCCAAGCTGACGATGGTTTGCAAGCTTATCTTTAAGAAATTAAAGAAGGGAGTAAAGTCACACAGGGCTCAAGAGTGCCAATATGGATTTGATAAGATCAAGGAGTACCTATCTAACCCACCAGTGCTAGTAGATTTACAACTAGGCATTCCCTTCATCCTCTATCTCAAAAAAATGGACAAGGCAATGGGGAATATGCTACCCTAAAAGATAGAAGAGGAGGAAAGGGTCATTTATTACATGAGGAAAACCTTTCTTGAATATGAAACCCACTTCACACACTCAGAGAAAGCCTCCTTGACCTTAGTTTGCACGACATTATATGTTAACCCATGCGATACACATAGCGCACTGATGGATCTAATAAGATATTTACTATAGCAACCACTGATAAGTGGTGAGGTTGCTAGGTGCACAGTAATGTTATCAGAATTTGACTTACATTACAGCCCATAAAAATCCATTAAGGGAAGAGTTTAGCAAATTTATGAATAGAAGATCAAATTGAAAAAACTTTTGATTTCCCAGATGAGGAAGTTCTTCATATGGATGACAAGGTGTGGACCATGTACTTCAATGGGGCTTCAAATCAAAAATGATTTGGGGTAGGCATCCTTGTAGTATCTCCACAAGGTGCACATACCTCTATTTTAGTCAAATTGGACTTTGAGGTTACTAATAATGTGGCAAAGTACGAAGCCTGTATTAGCATAACACAAGCTGCTGTAAACATAGAACAAAAGAATCTACGGGTATACGAAGACTCCAATTTGATAACTAATCAAATCTTATAAAAATGGAAAGTTAGAAGTGAAGTCTTGGCACAGTTCAACTGGTGGAGCTTACAGGAACTTTCCTTACATAACTTATACTCATCTCCTTCCTAAATACAACCAATTTATGGGTGCCTTGGTAATGTTAACTTCAATGATCAGCATCCTTAGTGGCATCCATTTGATGCCATTGATGATCGAAATTAGAAGTAAGCCAGCAAATTGTTGTATCATGGCAGTATGTAGTGTTGAACTCACTACACCCCCTTGGAGAAAACCTCCTTCACCTTAGTTTGGGCGGCATTACATGTTAACCTATGTGATACACGCAGTGCACTAATGGATCCGATGAGATATTTACTGTAGCAACCACTGATAAGGGGTGAGGTTGCCAAGTGCACGATAATGTTATTAGAATTTGACTTACATTACACCCTACAAAAATCCATTAAGGGAAGAGTTTAGCAAATTTGCCAACAAAAGATCAAAGGGAAAAAACTTTTGATTTCCCTGATGAGGAAGTTCTTCAGATGGAAGACAAGGTGTGGACAATGTACTTTAATGGGGCTTCAAATCAAAAATGATTTAGGGTAGGCATCCTTATAGTATCTCCAAAAGGTGCACATACCTCTATTTCAGTCCAATTGGACTTTGAGGTTGCTAACAATGTGGTAGAGGATAAAGCCTATATTATCGAGACATAAGCTACTGTAGACATAAGACTAATGAATCTACGGGTATACGGAGGCTCCAATTTGATAACTAATCATATCTTATAAAAATGGAAAGTTAGAAGTGAAGTCTTGGTACGATACTAAGTTCAACTAGTGGAGCCTACAGGAATTTTACTCGCATAACTTATACTCATCTCCTTCACAAATACAACCAGTTTATGAATGCCATGGTAAAGTTAGCTTCAATGATCAACATTCGTAGTGGCATCTATTTGATGCCCTTAATAATCCAAATTATAAGTAAGCCAGCACATTGTTGTATCATGGCAGTATGTAGTGTTAAACTCACTAGTTGATGTTAAAATGTTTGCCAATAGTTAATGAGGAAAGAATTCCCACCAGGGCCCTCCCCAAAAGCTTAACGAAAGTTGAGGTTGCCAGCCTCACAATACTTTGAGGATAAAAGGAAAGCTGTATAAGAAAAGGGACACGAGTATAAACTTACGATGTGTAACACAAGAACAAGCACAAGAAATTATGAAGGAAGTCCATAAGGAAAATGTGAGCCATACATGAATGGTCGAATGCTGACCGAAAAGATCCAAAGGATTGATGCTAATGGTGCACGATCGAAGTGGACTATGATGAATATATGAAAAGGTCCCGTAAAGGTCAAAGTCGATGTTGACTTGCAGCATCGACCTCCTCCATTTCTCTCTATATAGGGAATCAACATTATTCGAAAAATAATAACAAAGGGTATGGGTGCATATGAAGATGTGCTTATAGCAGTAGACTACACAAAATGGGTAGAAGTGGCCTTCTACGCTAAAATCACTTCAAAACATGCGGCTGAATTCCTCATCAATAAAATTATATGCAAATATGGCATACCGCATAAACTAATAAGTGATTAGGGCCTACATTATGGAAAGGAGGTGGCAACCGTACTTAAAAAATACAAAATTAAGCGTCATAAATCATCTCTCCATTGTTGGGAGACAAATGGAGTAGTTGAAGCTGCCAATACAAATATCCACAACATAATTGAGAAAATGGCTGAGAATTACAAAGACTAGCTTGACGAGCTCCCGTTTGCACTATAAGGATGTAGAACTTCAATTCATACTTCAACAGGAGCAACATCATACTCCCTAGTATATGGAATGGAATCAATACTTCCAATTGAATTAGCAATACCCTCACTTGGGGTAATTGTGGAAAGTTAAGTTCCAGAGTTAGAGTGGGTAATGGCTCGATATGGAGAATTGATAATCGTAAATGAAAGGCCACTAAGGGTGTTCCATGATGTCTAAATTTACCAAGATCAAATTTCATGGGCTTTTATTCATAAAGTTAAGCTTAAAGACCTCTAGGAGGTCAACCTAGCTTTAAAAGAGATACGGGCCTCAATACAAGATCGGGCAGCAAAGTTCAAACCCAACTAGCTGTGCCATACATCATAAAAACTGTCTTCTTAGGTGGAGCAGTAAAGCTTATGGATATGAATGGATAGGAATATACTTAATATAATAAGCTTGACGAGTTAAAGAAGTATTATGCCCAATAAGCTCACCCTTTCTTAAAGCCTAGAACATGCTTCAAAAGGAAAAGGGATTTTTTACCTTTCTCTATGGTTGGACACATAATAGGTTCGTAAGGCCCATAATAGGCCCACACAAAAATATAATTATAATACATAATGAAGTATGAAGGCCTAATTCTTTATTTTGGATACATAGGAAGGCTAACGACTCAGCCCAATCATACGTCCTTAATAGCATCGTTATCCCTTAAAAAAAAAAAAGAAAATGAGTGAGCGAACCAAACTGCTAAAGTCAAAATTGCCAGGCTCAATGGGCCATTCACATAAAAACTGACCAGGTTCCAAGAGGAAAATGCATTGGGTTCCAACAGGAAACCGGGTCAGGTTCTCAGTGAACACAGGTCGGGCTTCCTCAACATGAAGCAGGTTAGCCGCTAAGATAGGCAAAGTCATACAATTAGAAAAAGTCTAAGCAATTTAAGGATTATAATAACGGTAATAAGAGCAAAGTTATAATACTTTTATTGCCACTTGAAATTTAAAACAGTACAACTTAAAGCGAAAGTCCTAATTGCTATGAAAAAGCATTAAAATTTTAGTCCAAAAGAAGAGACATGGCTAAATTACTAGTCCTTCTTAAATTCTAATCCTTCCTGACCTGGGGTGCTATCTTTTGTGTGATAGGATCCTTATCTTTATCCCACTTTTAGATGAGTCACACTTAGGCATTTCTCCCTTGGTGACATTCTCCTTAGCATAGAGAATCTTCCTTACCTCCACATCACATCCGCCCATTCACTCTAGATAATGCTCATAGATAGATGTGGGTCACGGAATAGGTCACATCACAATGGTGGGACAATGAAGCGAGCAGTCCACCCAAGACTTAATGCAGGAAGGACCGTTCTTGTAGCTCTTAGGGGCAATACAATTCACCATATGGATATATTATAAGCGCTTAAAAATGGAATATTATTTTTAGTTACCTAATGGGAAAAATTATGCGACAACTGATGTACTTCGGGACCGAGAAGAGTAATCCTTGAATTCAAGTCTAAAAGGCTAACAAAGCCCCAAAAAAAGCCCAAATAGTCCCAAGTTGATAGTGTTCGACACCCAGTCGAGATCCATTGTAGTGAGCATAAAATTATTAAGTATCAGCATTCTTTATTGAATGAGCTTTCTAACTACATAATACGCACCAAAGTTTGATAAGGAACAAAAAACATATTAGTCGAATATTGGGGCTTGTATTGAAAATGACACCTATTTACTATTTTACTTATACTTTGTTCCAAACGTATCTAAAAATTATGGTAATTGATTATTAGAAACTAGACTGAATAAGCCTTCTGGGAAAAGAATCACTCAAAACAGAGGCTAGACATGAATGTTATGGCCAAAACAAATTGAGACGTCTGCGACCCAGCCTTGGAACCTAGTCGGGTTCCTGATTAATACGATTAGACCACACCAAGAGCGGGCCCAGTCCTCTGGCTGGAAACCCGGTCGGGCTCTGTAACTTTCTCCATTTCAAAAACCGTTTCAATCTAGATCTCGGTTTTAGTCCATTGAGTTAAGACGGTCCCAACACTGAGGATTAATGGGGGCTTTGAAAAACTTATTAAGTTGAATCCACAGTCACTTTTGGTGTCCCCTTAGTTCGCGCTATCGATTTTTAAGTTTTTCCTAAACCCATTGACAACTCTGTTAGTTAAATTTTAATGTTTTTTTGCACTTTTCCTATGATGTGCACTTCTCGAATTGGGTGAAGTGATTCAGATCCTGATAGTAGTGCATGTTTGCACTAGAATTCAGGGCTAGAACTGGTAACAAATCTTGTCAGGTTTTTGGATCAATCATATGCTCAAATTCTAGGATACATTGAGATACTGATAGAAACCAGGATAGGGAACTGGGCCTGGCTCTAACCAAGGAACCCGACTGCGTTCCTTAGTCGGGGCTAAGGCCTAGTTTCCTAAGATCTTCAACCCAAGATTTTGCCCGCTTTTTTTTTTTTGTGTTTGCAAAAAATAGTGTAAAATAAATAATTAATCTGCTTCTATGGAATAAAGCAGCTAGCAAACGAGTCCAACCATTCCTTGGGGATCATACTCTTAGGGAGGAGGATCCTTATAATGGTCATCCTCAAAGAAGGCTTTACGCAAGCATCCTTACAGAAGGGACATCAACCTTACTTCATGTTGCTGACTAACAAAGCCCAAGAGGATTTAGCCACAAAGGACACCTCATCCTTTCTATCTTGACAGAGGGACACCTCAACAACTAGGGATTTTTATTATTAAGTAGTCTTCTATCAGAAGGAGATGACTGCAACGCCCGATTAATAAAAAGGTCAAAGTTAAAGATGCGACATCCTAATATCTCATGCTACAAAATCCTCAACCATCAATGATCGGGATCAAAGTGAACAAGTTGATAGGGTCCTCGCTATGGGCCTTCAGGCCCACATGCAACAAGTTCATAGGGATCTCGCTATAGGTCTTTAGACTCGGATGCCACCAAGTTCTCAGGAATCTAGCTACAGATCTCCAACATCCACACCACTATGCTTAACCACTCGATCCCAACACAATGGGCAATTAGTGTGGCTCCTGACACAAAGAGATATTCCGACATCATTGACCCCTTGTACAATGGGACATTTCAAGACTACTGGCTTCTAGCACAATGGGACATTTCAACAATAGGCTGGCTCCTGGCACTGCTGGCTCCCGGCATAGTGGGATAACCATTGATTCCCAGCACAACGGGATATTTCGATAGTGCTGGCTCCCGATATAAATATGACATTTCAACAACAGGTTGGCTCTGAACAGAATGAGATATTGCTAACTCCCAGCATAATAGGACAATCGCTAGCTCCGAGCACAATGGGACAACTACTGGCTCTCGGCACAATAGGACATAGTTGGCTCCTGAAATAATGGCACATTTCGAGCACATAACTGGCTCCTAGCATAATGGGACAATTGTTGGCTCCCGACACAATGGGAGACCGCTAGCTCTTAGCATATAGAACATTTCAACACCACTGGCCTAGCACAATGGGACATTTCTCCATCAAGATTCGCTATACTGGTGAAAGACCCGTCACTTCGTTGACAAGGAAATTCCCTAGGTCGATGAAATGTCGTCTAATCCGTTGTCAAGGATAAGTTCAAGAATTAACTAGATTGCCAAAGGGTCCGCTCCTCCGGCAATAAGGAAATCTGCTACAGTGGGAAAAGGTTTGCTCCTCTGGCGACAAGGAAAACCCACTACACTGGCAAAAGCTCCGCTAATGTGGAGGAAGGATAAGAGCCCGCGGGCTCTCAACGCGATGGGGCACCATTAAGCCACCATCACGATAAAAGTTGGTGGATGCCAAATCTCCGGACTCTTAGCAAGAAGGTTTAGATTTTAATCATTTGCCACCGTCACGATGAAATTTGGTAAAAACGGAGGTTGGACTTAAAAGTTATAGCCCAAATAAATTGGGTTGCCTACAGCCAAGCCGAGGAACCCAGCAGAGTTCCCGCATGATACGACTAAACTAGACTAGATTTCTGAGCTAATTATTCTACTGAGACTAATTAGTCAAAATCGTAGCAGAATCAGTGTACGTGCTCGAATTAACCATAATGGAACAAAGATTAGTCTCCTTTCTCTAAACTGATTTGATCTATGCCCTCAACCACTATAAAAAGTAGGCTGCCCCTTGGGTTCAAGGCATCAATCAATTGGCATCGATAAATTTCCATCAGTGAATTGGCATCAGTTAATTGGCATTAAAAACTTTCCATCAGCAAGAAGGGTCAACCAATTAGCATCCATCAATTGGGATTAAAAAAATTCATCAGTCAATTGGCATTGAATCAAATTGGTTCCAAAACACATCAAAAAATTACAGAGAGGAAAGCATCATAATTTAGGAGAGAAATACATGATGCATTGAAGGTGTTGTGTGTGTGTGTGTGTGTGTGTGTGTGTATGAGAGAGAGAGAGAGAGAGAGAGAGAGAGCGAGAGAGAGCGAGAGAGAGAGAGAGAGAGAGAGAGAGAGAGAGAGAGAGAGAGAGAGAGAGAGAGAATTAGGTCACCTACTAAAAATGCACTCCATTGGGTTCCCAGGTAAATAAGGTGAGTTACCCTGAGGGCAAAAACTCTATCTTCCTCTACTTTTGTACTCTATTTCTCTTTTTGATTTTTTATTCTACATTACCAAATGATGTAATCTATAGGTAGTCCCCGCCCACTATGGCTATTATTCTATTTTTTGGGTTTTTGTTGGACAAAAATTTTTACCTTTTGCATGATTTAAAATGATTTTTACTAATATGATACATGGGGGTGTGTTAGTATGATTACGTTTTAATTTCCTATGTTGATTAGCAGAGACCATTAGTGATGACCGGTAGCGATATGATTTACTCCATTATGTCACCGTGCTATCACCCCAAATCTGGACCCTTGGTTTAGGTCCATAGAGTCAAGATGGTCCCCGCACCAGGGATTAATCGGGGGCCTTTCAAAAACCATTTTGAAGGGAATCAATGGTCACTTCAAAATGTCCCTACCAGTTTATCGTTTGCTTTAAAAAGTAAACTTGGTTTATAAGTTTTTCCTAAAACTCTTCTTGTTTTAATTATTTCACCTATTTCCTCTTTTCTCCACTTTTGAAATTGGGTTAAGGTATTTGGATCTTGACAGTTGGGCATGTATGGATAAGAATTCAGGACTGGAACTAGCCCGTCGGCTTCTAGATCAGTCCGATGCCCAGATCCCAAGCTAGACTTAGCTATTGGCAAAGATCGTGCTGGGGAATTAGCCCTAGCTCTGACCATGGAACCTAATCAGATTCCTTAGCTAGGGTCAAGGCCTAGTTCTCTATGATCCTGTACCCCAATTTTGTTTCGGATTTAAAAATAAATAAAAGAATTAAATCAGCTCCTAAAAAATAAAGTACCCAGCAAATGAGTTTGACCATTCGTTAGGGATTGACACTCGCGACGGTGGATCCTTACAGATCCTGTCTGTATCCGAATTGTCATATTTATCCGCCAATGAAAAGTGAGTTCCTATGTCCAAACCAATGAGATGAGCATAGGTAAAGTTTCCCCCCATTGGTTATAAATCATCAAATGCACTACTAGTGAACCACTCAATGGAGAAGATATCATTCTCTAAGAAATCAATCCAATTCTCTATAGATTGGTCCTTGAAAAATCTCTTTCCTTAGAACAATTATAGAACTTGGTATATAACCATGCTCCTTGGGGCCTCAATTAGTCTTCTATGCTCCAGTAGGCGAAGCTGTACATAACCAGAAATATAAAAAATTTTGCTAACTAGGCCTAGTAGATGTTTGCTTGGTTCCCGTGGCCCAAGCGAAACCAACAAAAAGACAAACTAAAGTAGTGAAACAAGTGAAAAAAGGGAAGAGCGGATTTAGGATCAAATCCCAGCTGGGTTCCCGGCCTAAAGGGCCTAAAAGACTTCAAGCAGTAGTAAAGGGCTCCTGGAGAAAAACTTATTTGGGTTGTCATGGATACAGCCCAAGCATAGGACGGCCTCAACGACGACGAGAGGTACTGGTGTTTGGTCACAATGCGTTGCTTTTGCTATAGTCAAAAGCATAGCCGGTCATCTATTACAGAACCACCTATAAGTAGGAAGGCCCTGAGAAGCTAAAGAAGAATAGCCTTATATCTATACACGCCTTTAAGAGCATGCTTTTTCCACTTTAGAAAAAAAGAAGTCCAAGCCACAAAATCTACCTCATACCCAACAAGTATGGTGATTGCATCCTCCTCACTTATACTTAAGATACGACAATATTAAGAGGGTTGATCTCTTAAGATATATGGCAGAATAGGTGGGCAATAGAGTTGGAACCCTATTATGGCACTAAATTTCTCAATTAATGGACACAATTTAGGCCTCTGGAAATAGAAGACATGAAGTTTGTGGTCCCAAAAAGTACTTGTGGCTCTAATGAATGTCGAGGATATCTTAAATTAGTAGAGATGAAGATGTTTTCTCAAGTGAAGGCTCTTAAGTTCATGTTTATTTGGGGTAAAAATGAAAAGAGGCTAATAAATCAGGACCTTTTTGAAAGACATTGTGATTTTTGGAACTTATGGGACTTCTCTAGCAATTGATGAGACTCAAAGAACAGGCAACTTTAATTTATAGCCATAGCAAATAGGTGCTCCAAGTCCAAGCAGAATTGAGGCACATTGTTCGCTCAGGAACTGGCTAGATGGCTATTCTCTATAGTAGTCAACAACCAAGCTCAGATTGGATTGGGTAGAATGCCAAGTCTAAGGCAAACTCGAAAAAGCTAGTCTAATGGAGAATACGGTCGGGCTACCTAGCAAACCACTAGGCCACTTTCTATTATTCTTATTTTAATTATTCTTATTATCCCTTCTGATAGTATAACTCTAATTGTTTGTAATTTTAAGTTATTAAATAAAATTCTCGAATTATTACTCCGGACCACAAAGCTCTTAAGTATAGATTGTGTCTTTTTGAGGGGGACAATGGGGGCTAATTTACATTTAAAGCATAATAGGAATGCATAACATTTTCATAAAGTTAACATTATATAGGAGTACAATTACATTACAGCATCATAGTGAAAGCGTCATGCATAGGCCTAATTGGTTGTTCTTACTGATCATCAGGGAAGCCACTGCCACTTCCACCAAAGAATAAGGCAACATAGCTCAAGCATAGCCATAGTCAATTGAAGAATGACTTGTGCATATGTCAATTTAGGGATTGCTCCTAGGAGCCCAAAAGGGGCGTAGATGATCATCATGCACCACTTCAGAAGACGAGTCACTATATAAAATACGAGGTATATACAACTCCCACAAAGAAGTGGACAAGGCATAAGAATCTTTAGGGTTGTAAACTTTAACCGGATTCGCCTCTAATAGAGAATCCATATGTGGACTCCTTTCTTATGCACGAGAAGACTTGGGCATATCTTATACTCTTGTAGAAGAATGCTTTCTAAAGCAATGGGCATGAGACCTACAGAGCCTAATGTTATCTTCAAGTCCCCTTTTATTAAAAAAAGACTTAAAAAAGGGAGTGGCACGTTAAATTAGCTTAGATTTTAAAAGACAGAGAATCACCTTATCTGTTTGAGGGTGTCAGCAACTAAAAAGATTTGTAAGCCTCTCCTCACAGAGTGGAGAGCATGCGCTATTAATCTAGATTATTTGCTATTATACTGAAAAAGGAACAATAGTTAAGAGGTCACAACCTAATGTATGATAATAAGATAAGCAATGTACTTACCCTAGCAAAAGTGGGAGGAAATGAAAGGTTCAGGGCATTCCGATTCAGGAACCAATAGAATCTCCATGTAGGTAGCCTACTCTCCTTCTCCAACCACATGAACATTTAAGCTTGGTATAGGAGCACCGACAACTGTTACCTATAAGGGGATTCACAAACATTAGCGTCAAAAAAATACTAATAAAAAGGCAAAGCAAGAAAGAAACATACCAAATAAAAATGCTAATAAAAAAGAAAAGTAAGAAAGAAAAATACCAAGTGGCTTATGATTCGCTGAAGATGAGTGGCATAGTCACTGTGTTAGTCAGCACAGTCTATAAAATGGATGACCATCTTCATATGCACCATACCATTTAGAGCAAGAGTCGTGAGATAAAACAAGGATCGAGGTAGATCTGTGGTGATAAAAGGAGGCCACTAGTTAGTAATGTGGGCAGCAACCCACTCACCCAAATACAAGAGCAAGTTGTTGGCCCTTATTTAAAGACTTGCCATTAGGTGTAAAATTGGGGGGTTTCAACTTCGAGATTTGAGACACGATTTTCCCATGGCGGAAATTAGCCTACAAACCCATAAGGAGTCCGGAATATAAAGAGCTGAGGTTGAGATAATTTCAAATAAGATAACATTATCATTTCTAAGGAATTGATAGCCGCACAAAGACACTAAACATCTCCTAACTTGAACCATGATCGAATTTGGTTTTGCTTGGTCCACAAGACCATAGCTGGAAAACTTAGAAGTGCTCTTGACCGTGGTGAAAGTTAGGGAAGTATTCACAAAACCAGAGGTGCAAAAATGAAACAACTAGTGAGAGACCTTATAAAGTACAAAAAAGAAAGTAAAAGGGGAAAAGCTTATTACCTCAATAAATCTCCACAAACCCCGAAGGGGCATAATAGTATGTTGCTCTCCACGTGTTCGCTTGGTTTTGTGCACCCCTCACGGCACCGCATGAATAACGGTGGAAAACATAGCAACTCCCCAGTTCAAGTCTTCCACTTTATTCAATTCAATAGGTTAACCAAATAATTAAAATAACAGAGATTACCAAGATAAGCATGATGATCCTACCGGGAGGAAGGGACAAAATGATGCGAGATTGTTGCTCAGGTGAATCTTATGCACACTGGTCATCATCGTTGATCAAGTCAACAAGAATGTTGTAAGAAAAGTAGTCCTCATGGGGGACAAACTCCATGATAGGATCAAGGAGATGAAAAAGTTGATCAGGATGGGTATGAAAATCTTCTTGATACACTAAGGGCAACCCTATATATCTTACACCTATTAGCATAGAAAAATCATAGAGGGTAATGAACATTTACCCAGAGGGAGATGGAAGGTGTTGGTGGCATCCAAGAAGCTCTCAACCACACCATATGTAATGCAACGGTCAGTTGAATTTGATGCCCTATTGAGTGCTAACTAAACAAAGCACTAAACCCCATATGCTCTAATACTGATTGAGTCTGAATTTCTAGTTCCCTCATAAATTTTCTAGGAGAACCTGCACCTCTTATTAGATCATCTTGAAAAAAAAAAAATAAAAAACATCATGTTCATATCTATACCAAACGAAAGAAAGAAGAAAGAAGAGAAAAGAGGAGGAACACTTACTGCATTTGTGGTGGTGTGACTAGATGCATGGCAATTGGCATATCATAAAAGGTCATAGCCATCCCCAACATTAGTAGGTCTCTACTCCGTCTCGATGAAGGAATCTTAAAGGAGTCTCTCCCCCTCTAACAGGTCGATGAGCTCTCCTTATAATCATGGTTTTTTGAATACAGCTGTAAGGCTCTTAATAAAGAAGGGGAATAATGGACAGCGTAAGAGGAGAGATGCACACTTAAATGCAAGGTAAATGTAGGTGTGATTTGTATAAAGCAAAGGGGGCTATTCATACAAGAAGAAAGCAAGCAAAGGGAGGTGGAAACCGATCGGGTGCCACCTAAAGAATACTTTTCCAAAAGCACCAAGACAAATCATTCAAAATCAAGAGAAAGAAAGCAAAAGGAAGAGTGAAAATCAAAGGGGTGACCCAACCAATATCTAGGCAAGCATTAAAAGATAATTGATAGCATAGGTACCCAAACAGTACCACTCCCTATACATGCAATCTTGGTAAGATCAATCAAACGGCATTAAATAAGCAAGGAAAAAAGAGGTGGTGACTAAAGAACCCAGCTGATCCCTAAAGGGAATCTACCCCACATACATGCCTTGTCAAAAGAAAAAAAAATAAGAAGATAAAGAGGAAGTAATGGCATAGGGAACCGAACCCGCATCGAAGGGAATCATGACCATAAACAACAGCTTCAGTATGCACCAGAGCAGGCTACAAGTGGAAAACAAGAAGAAAAAATGGAAAAAGATAACCCAGCAAGTTCACTAGAACATGTCAAGAAAACCAGCAAGTTCAAAGTCGTCAATCTATCATGCATGAAAAGAAGAAGCAACGCATTGATGGCAATAGGGACCTAGTTGGGTTCAAAAGCACTCTAATCATTGAAAGCATGCACTAACTTTGATAATATAGTGGAAACTATCGGCAAGAAGTTACTAGCATGCCAGTTTAGATTAAACTTGATTTAGGAAGAGGTCTCTTTTCTCTAAACTAAGTTGGACTATTCCCTCAACCACTATAAAAAGGCAGTCACCCCTAGGGTTGGAGGCAGTGATTAGGCTTATTGTAATGTTAGTTAGTCTCCATATCTACAGAAATTTACATTAGTGAGGGCATTGAGAAATCTCGTGAGACTTTCTAGTGAAGAGATACTAAAAATAGAGAGAGATAAGATCTCAAGTGGCTTATTGAGAGTGTTAAAGGTGATGTCAGATATTTTGTTGGGTTCTCAATTAAATCTAGTCGGTATTCTAAGGGTGAAATTTCTATCTTTCCTCTATTCTTGTACTTAGTCTTTCTTCTGTGATTTTTGATTCCAAATTAGCGATGATGTGATAGTTATGTAGTTCCTCGACCACTATAATTGTTTACTTTATTTTAGCTTTTGTTGGATTACAATTGTACCTTTTTGCATTATCCAATATGATTCATACTAATCGGCCGCATAATTATGTGATAACATAATTAAGATTTGATTTCCCATATTAAATAGTACAGATAGTCAACTATAGCAGGCAGTGATGTGGTGCATCCCATTATATCACCATAACAACACTCCTAAATCCCTCAATATAAGATTAAGGAGTCAGCATGATCTCATACCAGGGATTATTTGATAACCTATTGAAATGCTTTGTGAAGTGAAATCACTTGTTCGTTTCGTTATCCCTATGACTCGCTGCAAAAGTAATTTCAGTTTGTAAGTTTTTCCTAAAACTCATTGACGACTTTATTAATTTATTTTATTACTTTCATCTTTGTACTTTTATTTTATTTTTTTCAAAAAGGGGTTCTGATCTGAAATGGTATTGTCTCTTTAGACCAAGACCTTGGCCCAGCATTAGCCGAGAACACCAGCTCGGCTCCTAGATCAAAATGGCTACTCAGCTTCTTGATCAGGTAGTTAGTAGCGCCAAATTCTAGTGTACAAACATGATCAAGTTCATGGATCAGAATTCTAGTCTAGTTTTCGATACAAGTTCCCATGGATTTTTCCCAAGTCTTATTCCTAAAAAAATTGAAAATCAAATTTGAAAAAAAAATGTATAAATACCCAGCAAACATGTCCGACCATTCATTAGGGTCGTGCCCTAGGATAGGTGCCTTTGGGGTCGTTGGTCCTCACAATGTCTTCGCTTAAGTACCTGCAGTCAGATCCATATGAACTTGACAACATAAGGGCATGAAGACCTCTAGCCAAATTCCTATGAACTTTATATCATGAGAGTGCTAAGAAGTACAGCTCAATCCCTGTAAACTTGGCGGCGTGAAAACCTAGAGGCTTGTAGCTAGATCCTTGTGAATATAACGATGCCTAAGCCTTAAGGTCTGTGGCCAGATCCCCATGAACTTGATGATATAAGAGCCTAAGCACCTGTAGCCAAATCCTTATGAACTTGATGGTGTCTTACTTGAAAGGCCTACAGTGAGATCCTTGTGAACTTGGTGGTGTTTAAGCCTGAAGAGCTGCAGCCAGATCCGAGTGAACTTGATGGCATAAGAGCCTATAATGGGTTACCAGTTGAAATGCCCCTAGCTCCTAGTATGACCTTGTATCAGTTAATGTTAATGTCATTCCTTCTGATAAGCGCCTACTGAATGTTGGTATATCCTCAACACTGAGGTGTGCATTTATGAATTGAAGATGATAAAGTGTCCTCTCCTACTGAATGCTCTTAAACTTAGTTACCTAAAGTTTAGTTGACATTCCTTCTATACATATGTAGGTGACTTACCTAATGGTGATGATGCTTGTGTAAAGCCTATTTTGATGATGGAGTTAGCCCCCACTTTAGCTAAGGCTGATTAAGACAAGTGTCAAAGTTTAGATGCCTTTTATAACGGATGTTTAATGCGATCTTAAGAACCTATAATATATGTCTATGGCTAACAAAGGTTATTTGCCTTTCCTGTACAGTCACTATCATGTCTAGATATATACTTTTTTTGATCAAGGGTTCCCAAATGACTAAGGAAGTGAGTAGGTATGTAAGTAGGCTAAAAACCCATGTATAGATACAATTACTATCCTAAGTAAGACTATGCATTCATGCCGACTATGCGAACTTAATTGTGCTAGCTTATGATGACCTAACCTCATATACAACTAGGTAAAGGTCTCATGTCCATGGATAAGGTCTGATTAAGGTATAGGAATCTAATAGATTAGGCATAGTGTAGTTCTATTGCTTAGCTACAACATACCATAGGTAAAAACTTAAGAGATTGTTGGGTTGAGCCTAGCTATAGGGTATAAGTTGCCCAAGATAAGGATTCTTTCCTTTTGATAAAGGAGTAACCCCTAATTTTGTATTAAAATGTTGCCGTTATGAAGAAGCCCTATATTTTCTCTTTGTTATAGAAGAGGCCCTAGATGTGTCAGATATGGCAGATAAGAATGCTTTTGTTACTGCTGCTTGGAGTAGCCCCTAGTTTAGTATAAAGAACATCAATATCTCCATGTTGGGAAATTTCACTCTGATAGAAGACTAAATTACATAGCAAAATATAGTGGAGCCCTCCTTTTTTGCAAAGTGGGTGAGTTCCCACCTAAAGAAGCTGAAAATATAGAGCCGCCCACTTTTGAATTGATAGTCATGATAAAGAGTCTTAAATTTCATAACAGGGATGAGATTTGGAGAAATGATGATGGGGAAGAGGTGGCAAAGTAGCTGATTGGCTTGCCAAAGTCTGGTTTAATGCCACTATGTAATTGAATGCTTCTTATCCTCAAAAACCAAAGTTTTATTTCTACTCTCTTTTTGCCTAGCCACCTTTCATTTTTCAAGCCAAAAACACCTTTCTTTTCTCCTCCTCTGGACCAAAAGACTCAATTGAGATATTTCCTTATGAGGAAAAAAAGCCTCGTGACTGGACCTTTTATAACACCCCTTATCCCCTAAGGTTAGGGACGTTAATGTTTTTCTTAAATTCTGGGGCGAAACAGATAGAGTCCCGCCTAAAAATAGATCATAATCTAGGCTTACAACCTTACATTAGGCCCCTATAATAAATAAAAGCATAAACGACATGTTTACAAGCTCAACAGCTGCACATCGAGATCACAACTCTATGGGACGCCTGCCCGGAGTGTGCCAAGTATAAAGGTCAATAATAGGAAAGAAATAAAAGGTACAACTCAAGGAATCACACATCCAGAGTACTGGGATTTACATCCTGAAAATAAACAACTGTAGGTAAAAGGATGACTGACTAATCAGATGGTTGGTTCACATGGCAATACAGGGCAACCGCTATTTAATATGCGATATGTGGACTAGCACATTCAATAAGCATGAGAACTTATGACTACATTATATTACAACATTTGGCCCATAATCTATGTATGTAACTCTTATCCAAGGCATTCAAGTTGGCTTACATAAATCAACTTCTACATGTCACATCAAAACCTAGGAAAAGAGGTAATAGGGAGGGAATGAGCTACCACATGCTCATTGAATGATCTTCAATCCTAAGAAAACAAAACCATTACACACAATAATCTTAAGTAGAGTGATATACATTTTGATATTTAATATCGCACAATAATCATATAAGGTCTCCCATATTCATTATTACCTTAATGACCTTTAAGATTCAAAAGATATTCCTAACCTCCTTCTATGCCATGCACAAGAGTTCTCAACTTGCCTAAACCATGTCTCTTGTAACTTAGGAGCGACAACCACTTGTTACACTTGCTTAACATCACCTAGCAGGCATACGAGACTCAATAGCAACCTGACTCATACAAAATTTCATGTATTGACAATAGTGGAGCACTCAGTTTGTACATAAACAAATAACATCGATGAGTTAAGTTAAAGTTACCCACTGGGGTTATTTTAGAAAGAAAATGAGATTAACAAAAAAATGGCAAGGACCATTACTTCAATCAACTAACATTTATAAAATAGTCGTTGCCCACTGAAAAATCATTTGAAATTTAATAAAAGCTCCTTTCAAGAATACATGCACTTTTCCAAATCTTTTCACTAGCAATAGTCCTCAAACGAGGAGTTTTCATCACATAACAAGAACGAAATCATTTCATGGGGCATCGGATTCTTATATTTGTGCTATTCAAGAGAGATCTACACTCGCCCTTTATATTATCCCCGGGGCCTCTTATAATAAGTGGACCATTACCCTCATCAAGGTCTGCTAGGGCTCCCACTTCCGGGTCCATTCTCAAGGAGTTAGGGTTCCCGCATACCGGATCTGCTCCTTAAACATTTGTCCAAACATTTACCACCATTCTTATAGCGCAAAACATTTTAGATGCATCTCACTTAAATACATTTGCATCAAAATTGTCACTGCATCATAAACAATGGCATTTTCATTCTCAAGAAGGCCAAAACACCTGAATAAGGTCATTCATCTTTCAAAAAGCATATAACCAGTCTTTTTGACAAAGCATGTTATAAACAACTTAATGACCAGGTACGAATTCACTTTTCAAAGGAAGGGATGTTAAAAATTAATCTTAAAAGCTTACAAGCCTACAACTTACTTATAATCAGTTTCGCTTAAAAGCATTCTTCTCTAACAAATGGTCCAACAGTCAACATTAACCACATAGCTCAGTATGCTTACCATATCAAAGCAATTCACTTCTACACTTATCAATGCACGCCATTCAGCATATTGTAAACATATTTATTCATAATTCACATTGCCTTCCAACTTAATAACTTACCTAAATAATTTTGGATACAATCAAGGTATTTTCAAATGTATGAGTTATACTTGTTTAAGTAATTAGGGCATTGCTTCGGTCATTATAACAAACAAACGACTCCTAAGCTAACTACTTGAGGAATTTAATTATTCTAAAACCTCTATATAAGAACTATAGGGCATGCATAAAGTGAATCATAAAAGGTTCAATAGTAAATGGACTATTAGTTTAAAAACCATTCAATTTGAGACCTTTAAACAAAACGAGCAATCTGGAACAACTAGGAATGTATCAATTTGGTATAAAACTCAATCCATACATACACATATGGCACACACATGAATCCAAGGCTAACAAACCACAACTTGATTCATCAGCATGCTTCAACGAGATTTTGGTGATTAAGAAGTAATAGCACGACATCAAAACACGACGTCACACTTCATAAATTTCACGGGTTTTCAACACAACTCGAAGTGCCTCATTACGGGACCGACCATAACAATCCTCGAGATTACTCAATTTCAATCCCAAATTATTCCAATTAAATCAAACGAACCAAAGAATTATCATTGTTCTCACTTGCTCGAGATTTCAATCCCACATGTAACTCAAATGATTGAACAAAATCGTAAAAACATAGCAAATTATAAGTAGTTTAGGAATAAAGAACCACCCACCTCGATTCTAAGCTAAAGGACCCAACTCTTGGAATCAAGAACCAAAGAACTACCATTGTTCTCACTTGCTCGAGATTTCAATCCCACATGTCGCTCTCATTGCTGCCCCGAGCCCTGCTACTGCTACTTAGCTCACCTTCTTTCTTTTCTTTCATTTAGTTTTGTCCATTGGTAGAACCAGGCTCCACTGCCATAATGGTGGTTGCAGTAAAGGTGTGTAGGTCGTAAGGTGGTGGAGAATAGGGTTCGAAAACCCTAGCCCTCGAATCCTTATCTCACTACCTCACTCTTACTCAATCCCCCCCTCTCTCTGTGTCAGCGTGGTTGCTCTGCGAAGTGGTGGCACCAGACGTGATGACCGATCGCCAGCACACTGGGGGCTTCATCTCACACGCTCTCTCTCGAGCGCACCTACCCTTTTCCCTCTCATTTGGTCTGACCAAGAATTGCGTCGAAGGGCTGAAGCCCCCCCCCGCGATTGGGACTGGGGTCTCAAACCCCCTTCTCATTTCCTTTCGTTTTTCCATTTTTTTAATTGTTTTGTTTGATAATAGAACAATTCGAGTCTCTCGACCCTAGATTAAGCTCCTTAACCCCAATCCAATACTTAGTCCAACATTCAACGAAGTATCATCTTATGCTCGTAAGTATATCGTGAAATTTCAAAGCTAATAATAATAATTTTCATATCTAATAAAGTTATCCACTTAAATAAGAACACCAATTTTACTCCATCTGAACAAAAATAATATAATTACGATTTGATAAAATCATTAGACGAATTACTTGGATTACACCAAATTAAAAATACAGGTATTACACCTTTTAGAAGGCTCTTTATGGCAAGCTTAAGAGTCACGATGCCAATGGAATGGAGTTTGTGTGAAAGGTCAAACAATCCTTCTGAATTCCCAAGTGTGCATAGGTCATGAAGTTAGTGTAGATCGTTAATTTCTTCCTTTCTTTATTCTTCTTTTTTTTTGCTCTTTTCTTTTTCTTTTTAGAAGGGTCCGCTCAACATAAACCATCTTTTCTTGACTGTTGATTTTCATATCACCCATAATACACTCCCACACCTAACTTAGCTCACTTGTCTTTATAAAAGAAATAGGCACATTTGAAGGCTCAAAGAGGTTCCAAGTGGCAACTTATCAGGTTGACAAAGACATTAATGCAGATTACCAAGGGAGTCCTCTTATCTAAGGCATGTCAATTAAAGATGCATGACTTATTGTAAAGAAATTTCTTATCTTTCTATTTCTCCGATGATGGATTGAAATCCTTAGTCTCTCTTTTTCTTCATTTTTTTCCCTCTCTTTTTACCCAGCTCAAGGTTTTTAAGCTAGCCCTTCTCCTCTTCTTTTTTTTTTTCTTTTTCTTAACCTTGGATTCATCATCGGCTAGAAGCATGAAAGGAATAAAGGGGATGTGGATAATGCAGTTAGTAAAAGAAGTTAGTTTATTAATGATCAAGGTTACATCAAACTGGACACGCGACATCATATCTCCTAAATTCAACAAAACTTAAGGTCCCTTATATGTGGCAATCTCAAGTAAGGGAAGTTACCCTAACCTAAACATGTTTTCTACTTGATTCCGAAAGGTCTAACAATCTTCAATTTCTTGGTGATATTTCTAATACTTGTCCAGGTCCCAATTTTTAGACTTCTGCGTGTTCTTTCTAACATCTTCATAAGTTGAGCCATTTCATTACTTCCTGCCATCGGATTGGGTGAGGGATTGGACTTTCACTTAAATTGTGACCTTGACCAAGTACGTGGAGCTTTTACAGACTCTTCCCGAGATAGGACCCCTAGTTTGTGGATTTTGCTTGCATATCTTCGTAGTCTTCTTTATCCTAATCAATCACATCGGTTGAAAGGAGTGCACTATTGTAGAGGTGAATAATAGAAATGACAGCATCAGCACTAGGCTGAATGAAACAGCTAATGACTTGTAGTCCAATAAGAAAGTAATGGCTTACCGGGCTTCAAAGCTTGTACGGTGATGGGAACAAATGGGGCTAAGATGTTGGTTTTAGGCTTACCCTAGGTTGGGAAGCTTAGAAAGCTAACCTACGTGACTAAGTTGGATCTGAGTCTATCCTCGATAAATTATTGCACCTAAACTCGACTTTAGTGTTGGCTTGTCCTTATTCGACTTCACGGCCTGAGACTGGACCCATTTCCTGGTCCCAATAGTCACATTGTCATGGATCGCAAAACCGTTCTACCCCAACTATAAAATTAACAATTAAATAAAAATAAAAGGAAATAAGTTAAGTTAATTAATTGGGTCTCAAATGAGTTTATGAAACACTTACAAACTAAATTCACTTTTTGAAATGATCGATGATCAATGGGACGCTGAAGGGACAATTGATTCATACAAACCATAAAACAAATGGACATTGGAAGGGGCAACAAGCTTGCTTCAAAAAGGTTTTTAAGAGGCCTCCGAATAATCCTCAGCATGGGGACCATCTGACTCCATAAGCTCTAACCGAGGATCTAAATCCGGGGGAGAAGCTATGATGTTATCATGCAGTACATCATGACACCTCCCGGCACCACCGACGGCCTCAACTAATCAATACGGAAAATTAAGATTAACTGCACTAACAAACAATCATGCAACACATCAGTATGAAATACTAGGAATTAAGAATACAATGCCATTGTAGAAGAATTTAAAGAAATAATATAAAAAATTATAGTGGTTGGGCCTAAACTAATTAAATTACATCTTTCCTAAACCTAAAATTAGATAAAGCAGAGAGAAGCAGGCGAGAGAGAATGAGGGGAGATTTGAAAAATTTTGAAAGGCCCCCCCAACAATCCTTGCTGTGGAGACCATCTAACTCCATGGGCTCAAACTAAGGATCCAAATCTAGGGGTGAACGTACGTTGACGCGATGGAGTGCATCATGATACCACCCCACCATGTCCCACGGTTTAACCCCCAGGTGCGGTTCCCTTGCAAATGATTGAAGTGACTTAGTACGTAATCGGATATGAAACTTATTTTTTTAACAAATGATCCAACTGCAACAAAACAAGTGGAGTAGGCTAGACAATTGGACCGGAGTCCCCATCCATGGAACCAGTCGCGTTCCTATGTTAAAAGCAGGTGCATTGCTCAAGTTTAGTTTCGAACAGTACCAGCTATTTGATCTAGAGAACTGAAGAAGTTAAGACCTAAGAACCCGACCGAGTTGCTGGCCCAAATTAATAAAATAAAGTGGCAAAAGTTACTTAATAGTGGTACTGTCATGGATCCCGAACCTGTTATGCCCTAATTCGAAAATAAAAAACAAAACAAAGATAAAATAAAATAGTGAAGTTAATTAATAAAGTCACCAATAAGTTTTAGGAGAGACTTGCAAACCAAATTGACTTTTTAAAGTGACCGATAACCAAAGGGGCACCGATGCGACAATTGGTTCTTATGAACCATAAACCCAAGGGACACCAAAAGGGACAATAAGCTTGCTTCAGAAAGGATTTTAAAAGGTCCCTAACCTATCTGCAGTATGGGGACCATCTGACTCCATGGGCTCAAACCAAAGATTCAGATTTGGGGGCGACGACACAGTGTTGTGGTGGAGTGCATCACTACTGTAATAGCCCGATCCCAAATCATATTTATTTATTTAATTACATCATGTTATTAACGTCTGCATTTATTTATCACATTTAATTATTCCAATAGGGAAAATTTCATTTTTGACTGCACTTTGCAATTCGGGTTTTAATCGTCGTAAAATTTCAAGTGCATCGATAGTAAACCCCAGCAACTATGATTATTCTATAAATTATTTTCCATAACACAACAAAATTTTAATTTTGAGCCAAGCAAAAATTTTATCATAATGGTGGCCTATTTTTTCGAGCCCAGTTCATTTGGGCCGAACTGATGGCCCAAAAAGTTCATGTAATTGAACCAAGTTAATTACCATTATTTTTGCCAAATTATAATTAGCAAAAAGCTACTTTTGGATGGATAAAAATCATCCAAATAAAGCAAGATAAGTCAACCAAAATTTCAACTAAAGCCAAAACCATTTTCTCTTTTTCTTCTCCGGCCGCACACAGTGCCCCTTCTTCTATTGCTGCTCTTGCTGCTACTGTGCTACCACTGCTACTGTTGCCGGCCACCCCACCATCCCCAACACCGATAGCCACCAAAACCCCACCTTCCACTGCCTTGTCCTCTCTAAATCGTATCTCAAAGTGAGGTAAAATCCTAACTCCATCTTGATTTATGATTGGTTTTCTGTGATTGTTTTAGTTGTGATTTGTGTTCATCTGATCAAAATAAATGCTAACATACAATTTTTATTATGTTTGGAGATGTTAGACATTATAGGTAGTTGGGCTTGAACTTGATCAAGTGACTTTGAATCACGAAAGTGTGAATTTGAGTTGTGTATCTAATTGTTGTGATCTATGCTATAAAAAAATGAATTTAAGGTTGTCAGTGATTATATTAAATCCATTCATACCGATTTGGATGTAAAAGTTGAATTGGGCATAACCTAGTCTTCATGATCATGAGCAAAGTTGATCTTTGAATGAAGTATGTTTTTTGGGATTCAATTCGATGAAATTTGGCAGTTGGATATGTGATGGGCTTAAAAAATAATGTTGTGTGAATTTTACCAAAATTAGTGCATTATGGTAAATCCCATAACTGACCAAGAGAGGCTATTTGGTCTAATAACACAAGTAAGTGAGTTTATGGGAGCATTTTGAGTGATTATGTGAAGAAAGTATTGAAAAATTTTTGAGTGTTTTGGTTGAAATAAGGTAATGATAAGAAGGAAACCAAGGTTATGGACCATAAAGGGGAACTTAGCTTAATTTGTAAGAGAAAAGATGAAAACCATAAATTTTAGGAGCTTAAATAAAAGTTCCTTAGTAATTATGGATGTTGCAAAGAAGATACAAAATTTAGTGGGCTCAACAACTTCGATTGTGCTTAGAAGCTTACTTGGCTTGGAAAACTGAACTAAATGGACATGTGAATGATTCAAGAACATTGTTTTCAGGGCAAGCTGGTGTGATTGAAGTTATGCTAAATCGGACTACACCCCATTTGGCCTTCAACCCTTATTATCCATCTAAGAAATATCAAAACTCATATTCCATTTATAACCATCAAAGCCTCTCTATTATGACTCAATTATTTTACTTTGATCTATTTTAGTACAAATTATTTCATCCCAAGTTAAATTACCTTTAGTTACTTAGTTTTAGAAACATCTTAGTGTAACTTATCTTCTATTGAATGGTTTGAGTTATGGATGCCATTTAATTTATAAGTTTCTATTAGAGTTACAAATTATGAGAATGAGTAATGTTTACTAACTACATATACCTATAATTACATTTCTGAAGCAGAATCGAGGCGTTGTCCATCATTCCCCATTGTGCATAAATATTATTAAGTGAGGTTGCATTTTAAAGACCCCATGCATGTTAATTACCTGTATCTTTAGAAATCAAAATGTATTTATCAGAGTTATAATGCTTTGTTAAGTATATTAATTAATCAGTTTATTTAGTGATTTATCACTTAATTAGTGACCCTATCAAAGATCATTTATAGGGGCAGTCACCCTCTAATTACCCGTGCACCCTCAAGCCAAGTCTCCCGATCAGCTTGGTAGGTGTTACCTATCTATAGATCGTAACAATTGTCAGGGATTCACTAATAGATAATAACAAGCAATACAAGGTATCATTTAATAATACTGGAATGTGTGTATTGGTCTTCGGCTCACATTTTGTATTGTTTATCATGTTTTATTTTAAGCAAATGCTCAATGAATCACCCTCATGCTTGCAAACCATCTTAAGAAATTAAGTGAGCAAGGTAATTTGGATGGATCAGTAGTGATGTTAGTTCATGAATATTTTGGGAGTTATATTTTTGAGATCTCCAGTTGATGGAGTTGTAAACTTTATGAAGAATTGCTCTATTATGGTGTGTAAATCTTATGGCAGTTACCAGCTGTTGGTGTATGGTTTTGATAATGTTTGAATGTGTATTGGTTGTAATCTATGTTTAACTATGTTATATCTAGTGTATATACTTCAAGCCTTATCCGCCCCAACCATCTAGTTAATTTATCAGTTCTAATTAAGGGAATGATTGAAGAGTATACAAATAGTAAGACATGTGCATTACAGTGTTACAGTTTTGGTATCAGAGCCAGGTTTGATTTTCTTTGATAGGTTATGGGGTATGGAGAGTAGAGATAGGAGGGTGAGAAGGTTGGTTAGCGTGGATTACTATGATATTGTTAGAGAATTGAGATAATAGAAATGTCTACTTATCTCTCACATGTTCTTCTTTTGTGTTCTTCTTTATTAGATGGATCCATATGTAGTGAATATGATGTCGGGTACTTTTGTGGGCACTCACATCTCTTTGCTACATGCTAGCATAGAGCCCATAGGTAGAACCACCTTTCAGAGTTTCGTAGCATTTCGGGCCGTACACGTGGACTATTGGGGTCCTTACCTACAATTGCCTCTTGGGTCGAGTTTAGGACCTGATATCATGGCTTTATGACAACTAGAGCCCCGGGGTGGGACGGACCTAGATTCTAGCTTCACAGGGCTTGGGCTATCATTGCCACCGAGTTGTTGCTCAGGGAGAATTTTGGGCAATGGGATATTACTATGGAGACTCTATAGTATATATTTCCTTTACACTTTTGCACCTCCCCCACCTGCACCTACTTAAAGACCACCATCACCACCTACACCGGGTGCTCCTCAGCCACTCGACAGCCCAGTGTCATTGGGACCTGGAGAGGGGATCGCACTATCTGATGGATTAAGGGAGGTTCATATGGTTGTGGATCTCCCTCATGCACCAGAGGTAGTGGAGCTTAGCCCTGACGATGAGCTCATGGAGGGCCCTGAGGAAGATCCAAAGTAAGACCCGAAGTTAGGGGAGCATTAGGCTAATCATGACGTCGAGGATGCAGAGTTGGGCACATTAGATAATAATTTTGACTCGGATGAGTAGCCTAAGGATGAATCTGGGCCAAACTACAATCCATCTCGAGATCATTTGGTTGATTTACGTGTTGACTTCTCATTTAGGTTACATTTGAGCCCCATATGTATATAGCGAATTTGGTTGGATAGACGAATTTTCTGCAGGTTATGGCATTGTATATAGTTAGACAGATCCTTCCAACTACGTTCACTAGTCCCGCCTTCTTTTTCGGCATATAGCAGACTTAATATATTGGCCCTAGGTAGTGTTTAAGTTAGGAAGTAGCAGTAAGGGTTGACCTTGGTTATGCAGTTGGATGTGATATTCTTCTGTTAAACCATGTGTATGTATGTAAACAAATAGTTATAGCAATGGTATAAGGAAGCTTTGATTTCTGTTTTAATCAACCATGTTGTTCTATTTCTTATGTATACTTGTCGTATGTGTTAGCTGTAGTTAAGCGATTGAAGTACTATGTTCAATGTATAATTAGAATGTCCGTATCTGTGCAAAACAATGTAGACACACACCGAGGAGATAATTCAAACCACAGTTAAGGGTCCGGTGACCAAGCTTCGTTTAATATGCCATCAAACATTGCTGAACGCTCTCGATTCCCCCTGAGTTGGCTAATAATATTGGGAACCCTAAATGCTGGCAGACCTTAGTCTCTGAATTGATGAAACTGATTCCCCCAGCACCTTTTGGAATCTCTCCCAAAGATAATAAACTAATAGATAGGGTAGCACAATGTAACCCTAACATCTATGATGGAAAGTA
Source organism: Carnegiea gigantea (assembly GCA_029747015.1). Taxonomy (NCBI): domain Eukaryota; kingdom Viridiplantae; phylum Streptophyta; class Magnoliopsida; order Caryophyllales; family Cactaceae; genus Carnegiea; species Carnegiea gigantea. The sequence continues at coordinate 126,805 of JAKOGI010000444.1, read as the reverse complement.
CAACCCAGTAGACTTAGAGGAATGGATTAGAGGGATGGAGAAGATCTACACAGTAATAGAGGTTCTAAATGAGAGAAAGGTGAACATAGGGACATTTTACCTAACTAGGGAAGCAGACATTTGGCGAAACATTATTAAGGATGGGATGTTAGGGCCTGAATTCGCTTAGACTAAATTCCTGGAAGAACGAAGAGCCAAATTTTACGTAGTTATGGTTCAAAGGCTGAAGGAAAAAGAATTTACGAAATTGAGAATGACTGGTAGCATGACAATAATGCAATATGCCAGTAAGTTTACAAAACTATCCAAGTTTGTTCCTGAGTTTTTGTCATGTGAAAGACTAAAGATGAAGAGATTTGAAGAGTGTGTAGCTTTCTATATCCATAATCAACTAACTAGTCAACCAATTCATACCTAGTAGGAGTTATATGAGCGAGCAGCTGCAGTGGAACGAGTGAAGACTTAGTTGAGGGTCTGTAACCTAATCAATCAGAAAAGGAAGTGGACCGCACCGAGCGGGGAACTCCGAGCGATAGTGTAAATCAAAAGAAGCCTGCTCCCACTCCTCCCAAGAGTCGTGCTATAGGACCAGTGGAGCCTTGTGGGAAATGTGGAAGAACTAATAACACCACTGTTGAATGTCGAGTAGGAACTAATAAATGCATATGATGTGGTAGTCCAGAGAATCTTATTATTGCCTGTCCCTCGAGACTAAAAGCTGTAGACAAAGGTGCAGTAAAACCTTTGGCACCACCTCGCTAAGGCCCCCACCCTAAGGCCTGCAGTGGTAGGAAGGGCTTATATGATGAGCAAAAAGGAAGCTACTACCTCTAGTACAATAGTTACTGGAACTCACTTTTTAAATTTAAAGCCATTTTGTATATTGTTTGATTAGCATGCCACTCATTCATTTATATCTACCCAATTTGCTATGCAATTGAACCTTGAGAATCGGAAGGTAGAAACTAATTATAGAATCAAGTTACCTAACGAATCTATAGTTGAGTGTCCTATCTCCTATAAACTTATCCATATTACTATTGGTGGAATCATATTTCCCAGAGTTTTGATTCAATTTGATTTCTCAGACTTTGATATCATTCTGGGGATGAACTGGTTGCATACATATGGGGCCGAGGTTGATTGTGAAGACCTTAAGCTTATTTTGAGGGATGAAAGAGGGAGAGAAGTACGTTTTTATGAGCAAATAAAGGAAAAGCCATGTCCCTTAACTTCTGTCATGAAAACAAGTAGCATATATGTCAAGGATGTGTTCGGTATTAGTGTTACGCCATTGACACTCAAGAAAAGGAAGAAAAAGTGGAAGATATTCTTATAGTTTGTGAATTTAGAGATGTTTTTCCCAAAGAGTTACCAGGATTGCCCCCTCAAAGAGAAATTGATTTTAAGATTGAATTAGTCCCTAGTGCGCAACCCATCTCCAAAGCTCCATATTGTACGGCCCCAATAAAGCTTAGAGAATTAAAGATTCAGTTTGATCAGCTATTACAGAAGGGATTTATCAAACAAAGTCTATCACTATGGGGTGCCCCCATTTTATTTGTAACGAAGAAGGATGGAACCTTGGGATTGTGTATCAATGATAGAGAGTTGAATAAGATCACCATCAAAAACAAATATCATTTTCCTCGACTGGATGATTTATTTAGTCAACTGTAAGGAGTATGAGTATTTTCCCAGATTGATTTATGGTCGGGATACCATCTGCTTAGGATTAAACCTAAAGACATTCTTAAAACCATGTTTTAGACTAGGTATTGTCATTATGAATACACGGTGATGCCCTTTGGCCTAGCCAATGCCCCCACGGTCATTATGGAACTTATGAATAGAGTTTTCCAACCCCATTTAGAGAAGTTTATGGTGGTGCTTATAGATGACATCTTGAAATATTCCAAGGACAGAGATGAACACACTTCTCATTTAAGGACAGTGCTGTAAACCTTGAGGGGACACTAATTATATGGCAAATTAAAGAATTGTGAGTTCTGGTTAAAAGAAGTGGTCTTTTTAGGACATGTAGTTCTATAAGAGAGAATTAAGGTAGACCGTTAGAAGGTGAAAGCAATTACAGAGGGCCCAAGGCCCACCAATGCCACTAAAATTAGAAGCTTTTTGGGCTTAGCTTGCTATTATCGAAGCTTTGTGAAGAATTTTTCAAAGAGAGCCTCTCCCTTGACTAATTTGTTGAAGAAAGCTATTAAGTTGGATTGGACAAAGAAGTATGAAAGGGCATCTCAAGAATTAAGGCAACAATTAACTACCGCCCCAATCCTAACACTACAAATAGAAGCCAAGGAGTACACTGTCTATAGTGATGCATCGAAGAATGGGTTGCATTGTGTTATGATGCAAGAAGATATAGTGGTAGCTTATGCCTCCCGACAACTCAAGCCTCACGAGAGAAATTACCCTACCCACGACCTGTAACTAATGCTGTGGTTTTTGCACTGAAAATTTGTAGACATTACTTATATAGAGTATCTTATAAGATCTATACTGATCATCAAAACTGAAAGTACATTTTCATTCAGAAGGAGCTCAATTTGAGACAAAGGTGTTGGTTGCAGTTGCTTAAAGATTATGATCTGCAGATATAATATCACCCAGGAAATGCAAATGTTGTGGCAGATGCCTAAGTACGAAGGCACAACATAGCTTGAATACTGCAGTGATTATGTAGTTGAACCTCTTGAGAGAGCTTGAGGACTTGGGTGTTCAATTAGTGTCACATGGGCAAGCAGGTGTTCAATTGTTAGCACTTACTTTACAACTCCTCCATAGTTGAGGAAATTTGAGTAAACTAGGAAAATGACCCTGAACTCTAAAGGATAAAGCAAAATCTTAAGAGAGGGAAGTCGTCTGGATTTGTTGTACATAAAGATGGGAACTTACGATTTTAGAGTTGTTTGTGTGTATCCAAAAATGTGGAGTTAAGGAAGAAGACCTTAGAGGAGGCTCACAACACTTGATACTCGGTGCAACCAGGAGGCAGCAAGATGTATACAGACCTGAGATAATACTTTTGTTGGAATAATATGAAGAAAGAGATCGCAGAGCATGTAGACAAGTGTCTGATTCACCAAAAGGTTAAAGCTGAGGATTAACGCCCCATGGGCAAACTCTGACCTTCACTAATTCCCACTTGGAAGTGCCACTCAATCTCAATGGAATTCATCTTGGGTTTACCTCCTTCTACTTTAAAGAAGAATGTCATATGGGCAATAGTTGATCAACTCACTAAATCTGCCTATTTTCTGCCAATTCGAGATACTTGGGGAGTCAAAAGATTTACCCAGCTATATGTTAAGGAGATAGCTTAATTGCATAGAATTCCTACAGACATAACATTAGGTAGAGATCAGAGATTTGAAGCTCATTTTTGGCAAGCACTTTAAAAAGCCTTCGGAACCAAATTAAATTTTAGCAGGTCTTCTCATCCTGGGGCAGGTAGGGAAAGTGAGACAGTGAATCAGATTCTAGAAGGCATGTTAAAAGTTTATATACTAGAGTTCCAAGGAAAATGAGAAGACAACTTACCGTTGGTGGAATTTTTTTAAAAGAATAGTTCCCAGCCTATCATTAAAATGGTCCTTTTTGAGGCTTTATATGGAAGAAAATATAGAAGCCCTTTGTGCTAGAGTGACTTAGATGAGGCATTGATCTTAGGCCCAAAACTGATCCAAGAAACTACAGAAACAATAAGAATGATTCGGGAGTATATTCAGGTTACGCTGAGCCTACAGAAAAGCTATGCCGACAAAAAAAGGAGGCCTCCGGAGCTTCAAGTAGGTGATAAGGTTTTTCTAAAAGTCTCACCAACCACAGATATAAGGAGGTTTGGAGTGTGAGTAAAATGGAGCCCATGATATACTAGACCATATGAAGTTATTAAAAGGTTGAATCCTGTAACTCGTCCACTTGATTTACTGGTAGAACTTGAACACGTACATAACATGTTTTATATCTCACAATTCAAGAAGTACATTCTATATCCTGACCACATTGTCGTAACCAAACCCATTGAAATCACTGAGGATCTAGAATATGAGGAGTGCTCAGTCCAGGTACTAGATCGTAGGATTAGATAGTTACACAATAAGCAAATACCTTTAGTCAAAGTATATTGGACAAATCATACCTCCTCAAAAGCAACTTAGGAAACTGAGTAAGAAATGAAAGACAAGTACCTACACCTATTTAGTGTAATCTTGTATGTTTTATTGAAGTTCATAAGTTTCGACGGCGAAATTCTTTAAGAGGGGTAAGCTGTAAAAGCCCGACCCTAAATCATGTTTATTTATCTAATTACGTCATGTTATTAACTTCCTGTATTGATTTATTATATTTAATCATTGCCGTAGAGGTTCATTTTGGGCCTTATTTTGCGATTCGAGCTTTAATTATCATAAACTTTCGGGTGAATCTATAGTGGACCCCAGTAAACATGATTAATTGATAAATTATTTTCCATAACATATGGTATTTTTCCAAGCCAATTCATTTGGCCCCAATTGGTGGCCTAAAAAGTTAGTGCAATTAAACTAAGTTAATTACCATTATTTGTGCGAAATTATAATTAGTAAAAAGCTACTTTTAGATGGATAAAAATCAGCCAAATAAAGCAACATATGTCAAAAAAGATTTAAACCAAAGCCAAAACCATTTTCGCCTCTTCTTCTCCTCCCCCACATGGCTGCCCCTTCTTCTACTGCTGCTCTTGTGTTGCTGCTAATGCCACCAACCACCCTACCACCCCTTAGCACTACCAGTCACCACAAACGCCACCTTCCAGTACCCTCTCCTCTCTAAATCTAAGCTCAAAGTGAGGTAAAACCCTAACTCCATCTTGATTTATTTTTGATTTTTTGTGATCCTTTTAGTTATGATTTGTGTTCATATGATCAAAATAAATGCTAGCATGCAATTTTTATTATGTTTGGATATGTTGGATATTATGGGTAGTTGGGCTTGAACCTGATCAAGTGACCTTGAATCAAGAAAGTGTGAATTTGAGTTGTTCATCTAATTGTTGTGATCTTTGGTATAAAAAAATGAATTTAAGGTTGTGGGTGATCATACTAAATCCATTTATGGTGGTTTGGATGTAAAAGTTGAATTGGGCATAATCTAGGGTTTCATGATCATGCATGGAGTAAGGTTGATTTCTGAATCAAGCATCTTTATTTGGATTGGATTAGATGAAATTTGGAGGTTGGATATGTGATTAGCTTGTAAAGTGATGTTATGTGAATTTTACCAAAATTAGTCAATCATGAAAAATCCCATAAGTGACCAAAAGAGGTTGTTTGGTTTAATAATGCAAGGAAGTGAGTTTATGGGAGCATTTCTAGTGATTATGTGAACAAAGTATTGGAAATTGTGTAAGGTTGATCATAATGTAATTTTTGAGTGTTTTGGTTGAAATAAGGTAATGATAAGAAGGAAACCAAGGTTAATGGACCTTAAAGGAGCACTTAGCTTGATTTATGAGAGAAAAGAAGAAAAAGAAAATTTTTGGTGGCTTAATTAAAAGTTTCTAAGTAGTTACGGATGTTGCAAAGAGGATACAAAGTTTAGTGAGTTCAACAACTCTTATTGTGCTTAGAAGCTTACTTGCATTGGAAAACCAAACTAAATGGATACGTGAATGAAAACAACAGTGTTGTGGGGCCAAGCTAGGGTGATTAAACCTATCTTGAATCTAACTACACCCTTCTTGGCCTTAAACCCTTATTATCCATCTTAGAGATATCAAAACCCATATTCTATTTGTAACCATCAAAGCCTTTCCATTATAACCTCTATTACTTTACTTTGGTCTATTTTACCCGAAATATTTTTACCTCGAGTTAAATGACATTAGTTTACGTAGTATTATAATCATTTTAGTGTAACTTATCTTCTATTAAATGGTTTCAGTTATGGGTACCATTTAATTAATAAATTTCTATTAAAGTTGCAAATTATGAGAGTGAGTAATGTTTATTGACTACATATACCTATAATTACAATCGTGAAGTAGAATTGGGGCCTAGTCTATCGCTTCCCATTGCGTATAAATATTATTAAGTGAGATCAAATTTTAAGAACCACAGGAACATCCATTGCTTGTATCTTTAAAAATTAGAATGTATTTATCAAAGTTATAATATTTTGATAAGTATATCAATAAATTAGTTTGTTCAATAATTTATCCCCTAGTTAGTGACCCTGTTAGTGATCATTTATAGGGCACTCGCCCTCTAGTTACCTATGTAGCCATAGCCCAAGTCTCCCGATCAGTTTGGCGAGTGTACACCTGTGTATAGATTATAACAGTTACCAAGGGTTCACTACCAGATAATAACTAGCAATATAATTTTACGTTCATCTCATTCACTGTTTTAAATTCAAATGAATTGCAAAGCGGTCCCAACTAATTTTCAGTGATTGTTTACCAATACAGGAATGCATATATTGATCTTCAAATGATATTTCAAAATATTTGTCATGATTTGTTTTGGGCAAACGCTCAGTTAATCATCCTCATGCTAGCAAACCAGCTGAAAAAAGTGAGTAAGGGAATCTAGATCGATCAGTAGTGATGTTAGTTCATGAATATTTTAGGAGTTACATTTTTGAGATCTTCAATTGTTGGAGTTATAAACTTTATGAAAAGGTGCTCTATTATGGTGTGTTGACCTCATGGCAGTTAGCAGTTGTTCGCATATGGTTTTCATAATATTTGAACATGTCTGGTTGTAATATATGCTTAACGATGTTGTACTTAGTTCACCTACTTAAAGCCTTGTCCTTCTAAACGCTAATAACACCACGACTATCAAGTTCACCAGTTCTAATTAAGGGAATGATTAAAGAGCATACAAACAGTGAGACATGCGCGCTGAGGGTGTTACAATGACACCGCCCGTCATCACCGACATCCTCTACTAATAAATACATTAAATTAACATTAACTGCACTAACAGCCAATCATGTAGATTATTGGCATAAAATAATAAAAAATACAAATACAACCCCCATTTAGAAGAATACAAAAAAATAATATAAACAATTACACTGGGCGGGGCAATAACAATTAAAGATTACATCATATTGTCTAAATTGAGCAAAGCTATGCAGCTTTTGTGTGTGGCAGTCTTGGGTAAGGGAAGGTTCCCTAACCTAAACATGCTTTCTAGTTGATGCTTGAAGGTCAAACAATCTTTAGCTGCTTGGTCATATTTGCAATACTTGCTTGAGTCCCACTTCTAAGACTTCCATATGTTCTCTCTAACATCCTCATAGATTGATTCATTTTGTTACTTCCCACCATCGAAATGGGCAAGGGATTGGGTATTGACTTCAATTCAACCCAGACAGGTAGGTGGAGTTTTCCCAGACTCTTCCTGAGATAGGACCCTCATAGTTTACGAATTTTGCTCAGATGTCTTCTCAATCTTCTTCATCCAGATCTATAACACGGTGGTTTAGAGGAGTGGAATGTTGTAGAGGTGAATAATAGAAATAAAACACCGACAGCTTTGGCTTCAAGTTGAAGGAAATGGCTAATGACTTGCAATGTGAAAAGAAAGCGACAACAGCTTAGCGAGCTTGAAATTTGCTGCTGGGGTGGGAATAAATGGGTTTAAGATGTTGGTTTTATGCTTACCCTAGGTTGTGTCCTAGGTTGGGCTTAGAAAGTTGACCTACGGCCCAAGTTGTATCTGAGTCTATCCTATACAAATCACGGGCTATATTAGGCCTAAACATGACCTCAGTATGTGTTGCCTAGAGTGTACTGGTTTAGACAAGTGGGTAAGTGTTGGTAGACTCATGGATGGCTCCTAGATATAGGGAATCAACATGTGATGCATGGATCACGGGCTTATATATGGATAAAGTGTCTTGATCCTAACTTAACTTATTGTGAATAAATCCATGATTGGATGCAACCTATAGTGAACTAGGACTCTAAAGGTCTAATGGGTCACCATTATTGACATTAAGCCTAGATAGACTCAAAAAAACCATGTTGGCCCATATGAAGACTAGAACATTTCGATTGTTTTTTTGTATCATGCGCACCAAACACCTGTGTCACGAATGGGTGGAACAACTACATGCTCAACTTAACTTCTAATTAACCCACTAAGCGAACCAACTGTTCATCAAATAGGTAACTATAGGGTTTACTTTAGGGGAATTGTTAACCCAATATGATAGCACCTTTAGTGAAATAATACATAGTGTCAGTGTAAGTAAAAACAATTTTCCATTTTGAATTTTAAATACCGCCATCTCTTCTTTTTTTTTTTAGAAAAAAGAAAGTCGCTATTAGAGTCGCCGCTGTCTGGATCACGTCATGGGGGTTCACCCCCCGGGTTTGGCGCCCCTATGGATTATTGGACTTGCTTGCTAGGTACTCGGATTTGGAATTGATTTTTTTTTCTTTTATAAAGGATCCTAAGCATAGCAGAATAAGTGGAGTATGCCAAAGGACTTGATTAGAGTCCTGATCCAGGAGTTTCCTAGGCCAAAGCCAAGTCCAATACTATGGTCTAGTTGCAGATAGTATTTGTTGTCTAATCCAGAGAAATATATAGTAGCCCTTATTCAAGTTCCTGGCCCGAGACCAGACCCAGATCCTACTCCAGACGGTGACATTGTCATAGATCGCAAACTTGTTCTACCCCAACCACAAAAAATAAAAATAATATTAAATAAGTTATTTAATAGAGTTGTGAATCAGTTTTATAATAAACTTATAATCCAATTTCACTTTTTGACATGAGCAATAATCAGGGAGACACTAAAGGGATAATTGATTCATATGAACCATAATCCGGATGGGTAGAGGAAGGGGCAATAAGCTCGCTACAACAAGGTTTTTGGGAGCCTCTGAATAATCCCTAGTTGAAGGACCGTTTGAATCCTTCGGCTATAACTGGCGATCCAGATTCAGGAGTGAAGGTACGATATCATGATAGAGTATATCATGACACCTCCCGTCATCACCGGCACCCTCTACTAATCAATATAGAAAATTAAGATTAACTGCACTACCAAACAATCATGTAGCATATTCGTAAAAGACTTTAGGAATTAAGAATACAATGCTAGTGTAGATGAATTTAAAGAAATAATATAAACAATTGCAGCAGTCGGGCCTAAAGCAATTAAAGATTACATTTTTACCAAACCCCAAATTAAATAAACCAGAGAGAAGGGGAGAGAGAGAATAAGGGGACATTTGAGCAATTTTGAAAGGCCCCCTTAACAATCCTTGGTGTGGAGACAATCTGACTCTAGGGGTACAAACCAAGTATCTCAATCTAGTGTGAAGGAAACGTTGATGCGAGGGAGTGTATCACGATACTACTCATCACGTCCCAAGGTTCACCCCTTGGCACGGTTCCCTTATAAATGATTGGACTTGCTTAGTAGGTAATCGGATTTAGAACTGATAGTTGTAACAAGTGATTAAACTGCACGAGAACAAGTGGAGTGGACTAGAAAATTGGAGCAGGGTCCTCATCTAGGGAACCCATTGGGTTCCTTGGCCAAAACCAAGTGCATTCCTCAAGTCTAGTTCCAGACAGTACTGGCTATTTGATCTAGAGAACTGAGAAGAAGCCAAGGCCTAGGAACAGGGTTCCTAGGCTAGGACTGGGCAAAGTTGCATGCGTAAATAGTGGCACTATCATAAATCCCAACACTGTTCTGCCCAATTTGAGAATAAAAAATAAAATAAAAATAAAATAAAACAATAAAGTTTTGGAGTCGCTAATAAGCTATAGGAGCGACCTATAAACCAAATTGACTTTTTAAAATAAGCAATAACCGAAGAGGCACCAACGTGACAATTAGTTTATATGAACCACAAACTGGACAATAAGCTTGCTTCAGAATCCAAATTTAAGATCGGTGGTCCTATGTCGTGATGGATTGCATCATGACACCACCTATCGTCACTGACAACCTCTACTAATTAATGCATTAGATTAGGATTTACAATACTAACAAACAATCTTGCAGTTCATTGATATAAAATGATGGGAAATAAGAATACAATACCAGTCTAGAAGAGCACAAAGAAATAATGTAAACAATGACAGTACGTGTAAAAAACAATTAAAGATTATATCATATTCTCCAAATTCAACAAAACTCAAGCTCTCTTATGTGTTGCAATCTCAAGTAAGGGAAGTTGCCCTCACTTAAACATGCTTTCCAGTTGATTCTTGACGGTTCGATAATCTTCGGTTGTTAGGTGATATTTACAATACTTGCTCGGATCCCAGTTCTTAGACTTCCATGTGTTCACTCTAGTGTCTTCATAAGTTGAGCAATTTTGTTACTTCCCACCATCGGAATGAGCGAGGGATTGCACTTTAACCTAGGTTTGGTCCAAGACCTTATGATGGAGTTTTCACAGACCCTTCCTGAGATTACCCTCACAGTTTAAGCATTTTCCTCAGATATCTTCTCAGTCTTCTCTATCCTAATCAATAACATGGTGCTTTAGAGGAGTGGGATGTTATAAAGGTGAATAATAGAAATGAAAGGCCGACAACATCAACTTTAAGCTGAAGGAAATGGCTGGTGACTTGTGGCCCAATAAGAAAGAGACAACGGCTTAGCGAGCTTAAAAGTTCGTGCTGGGATGGAACCAAATGGGGTTAAGACATTTGTTTTAGGCTTACCCTAGGCTGTGTCCTAAGTTGGGCTTGGAAAGCTACCTATAGGCCTAAGTTGGATATGAGTCTATCCCAGACAAATCACGAGCTATATTGGGCCTACACCTGACTTCAGTTCGGGTTGCCTAGATCGTACTAGCTTAGGCATGTGCATAAGCATTGGTATACTGATGGATGGATCCTAGATCTAGGTAATGGCCATGTGATGTATGGATTATGCGCTTATGCATGCACAAAGTGTCTTGATCCTAACTTAACTTATTATGAATAAATCTATGATTGGATGCAGCCTACAGTGGACTAGGACTAAAAAGGTCTAATGAGTCACATTATTAACATTAAGCCTAGATAAATCAAAATAAACCATGTTGACCCATGTGAAGAGTGGAACATTTCGGTTGTTTTTTTGTATCATGTGCACCAAGCACGTGTGAATGAGTGGGTGCAACAACTACATGCTCAACTTAACGTCTAATCAACCTACTAAGCGAACCAACTGTTCATCAAATGGGTAACCACAGGGTTTAACTTAGGGGAATTGCTAACCGGATATGATAGCACCTTTAACACAAGAATGCATAGTGTTAGTGTAAGTAAAAACATTTTTCCATTTTGAATTTTAAATATCGCCCTCCATTCTTTTTTTAAAAAAAAAAGTCCCCAGTGGAGTCGCCGCTGTTAGGATCACATCTTGGGGCTTCACCCCCTGGGTGTGGGGCCCCTATGGATTATTGGACTTGCTTGCTAGGTATTCAGATTCGAAATTGAATTTTCTTTTTCTTTTACAAAGGATCGAAGTATAGCAGAATAGTTGAAGTAGGCTAGAGGACTAGACTAAAGTCTTGATCTATGAGTTTCCTAGGCCAAAGCCAAGTCCAATACTATAGTCTAGTTACAGATAGAATTTGTTATCTAATCAAGAGAAATATGCAGTAGCCATTATTCAAGTTATTGGGCTAGGACTAGACCCAGTTCCTGCTCCAGATGGTGACAATGTCATGGATCGCAAATTTGTTCTACCCCAATCGCAAAATTAAAAATAAAATAAAATAAGTTATTTAATGGAGCCGTGAATGAGTTTTATAAGAAACTTACAATCCAATTTCACTTTTTGAAATGAGTAATAATCAAGGGGACACTGAAGGGAGAATTGATTCATATGAACCATAATCCGAATGGACATTGGAAGGGCAATAAGCTCGCTACAAAAAGGTTTTTGGGAGCCTCTGAATAATCCCTAGCTTAGGGACCGTTTGTCTCCTTCAGCTATAACCGAGGACCCAGATCTGGGAGCAAAGGTACAATGTCATGATGGAGTATATCTTGACACCTCCCGTCATCACCGGTGCCCTCTACTAATCAATATAGAAAATTAAGATTAACTGCACTACCAAACAATCATGCAGCATATTCGTAAAAGACATTAGGAATTAAGAATACAATGCTAGTGTAGATTAATTTAAAGAAACAATATAAACAATTACAGTGGTCGGGCCTAAAGTAATTAAAGATTACATCTTTACTAAACCCCAAATTAAATGAAGCAGAGCGAAGGGGAGAGAGAGAATAAGGGGACATTTGAGCGATTTTGAAAGGCCCCCCTAACAATCCTTGGTGTGGGGACAATCTGACTCCAGGGGCACAAACCTAGTACCTAGATCCAGGGAAAAGGTAACATTGATGTGAGGGAGTGCATCACAATACCACCCCACCACTTCCAGAGGTTCACCCCTAGGTGCAGTTCCCTTATAAATGATTGGACTCGCTTACACGATAATCGGATTCAGAACTGATTTTTTTTAACAAGCAATCAAATTGCACCAGAACAAGTGGAACGGGCTAGAAAATTGGACCAGAGTCCTCCTCTAGGGATCCCGTTAGGATCCTAAGCCAAAACCAAGTGCATTCCTCAAGTCTAGTTCTAGATAGTACTGCCTATCTGATCTAGAGAACTGATAAGAAGCTAAGGCATAAGAACCCAACCGGGTTCCTAAGCCAGTACTGTGCAAAGTTCCATGTCCAAATAGTGGTCCTGTTTTTGATCCCGAAGCTGTTCTTCCCCAATTTGAAACTAAAAAATAAAATAAAAATAAAACAGGACAATACAAGTTTAGAGTCACCAATAAGTTATAGGAGCAACTTGCAAACCAAATTGACTTTTTAAAATTAGCGATAACTAAAGGGGCAGCAATGTGATAATTAGTTCACATGAACCACAAACCGAAGGGACACCAAAAGAGACAATAAGCTTGCTTAAGAAAGGCTTTCAAAGGGTCCCTAGGCAATCCCTAATATGGGGACCATCTGACTCCATGGCCTCAAACTAAGGATCCAGATTTGAGGCCGATGGTACTATGTCGTGATGGATTGCATCATGACACTGCCTAACATCACTGATAGCCTTTACTAATTAATACAATAGATTAGAATTTGCTACACTAACAAACAATCTTATAGTTTATTAGTATAAAATAATAAGAAACACGAATATAATACCAGTCTAGAAGAATACAAAGAAATAATGTAAACAATTACAGTGGGTGTTAAAAACAATTAAAGATTATATCATATCCTCTAAGTTGAACAAAACTCAAGCTCTCTTGTGTGTTGCAGTCTCGAGTAAGGGAAGTTGCCCTCACCTGAGGATGCTTTCTAGTTGATTCTTGAAGGTCCAACAATCTTCCGTTGCTAGGTGACATTTGCAATACTTGCTCGGATCCCAATTCTTAGACTTCCATGTGTTCACTCTAACGTCTTCATAAGTTGAGCCATTTTGTTACTTTCCACCATTAGAATGGGTGAGGGATTGCGCTTTAACCTAGATTTGGACCAAGACCCAGAGGCGGAGTTTTCCCAGACCTTTCTCGAGATAGGACCCTCACAGTTTGTGTATTTTCCTTGGATATCTTTTCAGTCTTCTTTATCCTGATCAGTAACATAGTGGTTTAGATGTGTGATATGTTATAGCGGTGACTAACCGAAATGAAAGGATGACAGCATCAACTTTAAGCTGAAGGAAAATGCTGGTGACTTGCGGTCAAATAAGAAAGAGACAATGGCTTAGTGAGCTTAAAAGTTTGTGCTGGGATGGGACTAAATGGGGTTAAGATGATGGTTTTAGGCATACCCTAGGTTGTGTCCTAGGTTGGGCTTGGAAAGCTACCCAAAGGCCTAAGTTGGATATGAGTCTATCCCAGACAAATCACCGGCTATATTGGGCCCACACCTGACTTCAGTTTGGGTTGCATAGACCGTATTGGCTTAGGCATGTGTGTAAGCATTGGTATACTGATGGATGGATCCTAGATCTAGGTAATGGGCATGTGATGCATGGATCATGGGCTTATGCATTGATAAAGTGCCTTGATCCTAACTTAACTTATTATGAATAATCCATGGTTGGATGCAGCCTATAGTGGACTAGGACTCTAAAGTTCTTACAGGTCACATTATTAACGTAAAGCCTAGACGAACTCAAAATAAACCGTGTTGACTTATATGAAGACTGGAACATTTCAGTTCTTTTTTTGTATCATATGCACGAACAAAGTGTGTCACGAGTGGGTGGACCAGCTACATGTCCAAATTAAGATCTAATGAACCTACTGAGCGAACCAACTGTTCGTCAAATAGGTAACTGTAGGGTTTAACTTAGGGGAATCGCTAACCCAATATGAAAGTGCCTTTAACGCAAGAATGCATAGTGCTAGTGTAAGCAAAAACAATTTTCCATTTTGAATTTCAAATACCGCCCTCTCTTCTTTTTTAAGTAAGAAAAAAAAAGAAGTCCCTAGTTGAGTGACCGCTGTAAGGATCACATCTTGGGGGGTCACTCCATGGGTGTGGGTCACCAACAGTTTATGGGACTTGATTGCTAGATGCTCAGATTTAAAATTGAATTTTTTTTCTCTTACAAAGGATCAAAGTATAGCAGAACAAGCGAAGTAGGCCAAAGGACTAGACTAGAGTCCTGATCCGGGAGTTTCCTGGGCCAAAACCAAGTCCAATACTATGGTCTAGTTTCGAATAATATTTGTTGTCTAATCAGCCAAATATGTAATAGTGCTTACTCAAGTTCCTAGCCCGGGACTAGACCTAATTCCTGGTCCAAACGGTGACATTGTCATAGATGGCAAACCTATTTTACCCCAATCATAAAACTAAAAATAAAATAAAATAAGAGAAGTTATTTAATAGAGTCGTAAGTGAGTGTTAGGATAAACTTACAATCCAAATTCAGTTTTTGAAATGGGCAATAATCAAGGGGATACTGAAGGGGTAATTGATTCATATGAACCATATTCCGAATGGACATTGGAAGGGGCAATAAGCTCGCTTCAAAAAGGTTTTTGGGAGCCTCCGAATAATCCCTAGCTTCATGACCATTTGACTCCATAAGCTCTAACCCAAGATGCAGATCTGAGCGCGTAGGTAGAATGTCATGATGAAGAGTATCATAACACCTTCCATCATCACCGTCGGCCTCTACTAATCAATGTAAAATACTAATATTAACTGCACTACCAAGAAATCATGCAGCATATTAATATAAGACATTAAGAATTAAGAATATAATGCAAATGTAGATGAATTTAAAGAAACAATATAAGCAATTGCAGTGGATTAGCTTAAAGCAATTGAAGATTACATCTTTACTAAACCCCAAATTAATTAAAGAAGAGAGAAGAAGATGAAAGAGAATAAGGGGAGATGTGAAAGATTTTGAAAGTCCCCCCCCCCAAACAATCCTTGGTATGAGGACCATCTGACTGTAAGGATAAAAACTAAGGATGCAAATCCAAGGTGAAAGTACATTGATGCGATGGAGTGCACCACAATATTACCCCGCCAAGTCCTGGGGTTCACACCCCAGGTGTGGTTCCCTTACAATTGATTGGACTCGCTTACTAAGTAATCAGATTCGAAACTGATTTTGTTTTAAAAAGTGATCAAACTGCACAAAATAACTGGAGTAGGCCAGAAAATTAGACGAGAGTCCTCATCCAGAGAACCCGTCGAGTTCCTAGGCCAAAATAAGGAGCATTCCACAAGTCTAGTTGCAAATAGTATTGGCTGTCTGATCCAGAGAACTGAGAAGAACCTAGGGCCTATGAACCCAACCGGTTTCCTACGCCAGGACTGGGCAAAGTTCCATGTGCAAATAGTGGCACTATCACAGATATCGAGCCTGTTCTGCCCCAATTAAAAATTGCCCTAATTAAAATAAAATAAAACAAAACAGTAAAGTTTTAGAGTCACCAATGAGTTTCAGGAGAGACATAAAAAGCAAATTAACTTTCTGAAATGAGCGATAGCTGAAGGGGCACCGATGTCATAGTTAGTTCATATAAATCACAAACCGAAGTGAGACCGAAAGAGACAATACACTTACCTTATAAAGGCTTTCAAAAGGTCCCTAGGCAATCCCTAATATGACAAGGATCTGACTCCAAAGGCTCAAACTTAGGATCCAGATTTAAGGGCGATGGTACGATATCGTGATGGATTGCAGCATGACAACGCCTATCGTCACCGACATCCTCTACTAATTAATACATTAAATTAAGATTAACCACACTAGCAAACAATGTTATGGTTTATTAGTATAAAATAATAGGAAATAAGAATTCAATACTAAACTAGAAGAATACAAAGAAATAATTTAAACAATTATAGTGGAGGTCAAAAACAATTAAAGATTATATCATATTATCTAAATTCAACAGAACTCAATCTCTCTTGTATGTCGCAGTCTCGAGTAAGGGAAGTTGCCCTCACCTGAGGATGCTTTGTAGTTGATTCTTGAAGGTCTGACAATCTTCAGTTGGTACGTGATATTACCAATACTTGCTCAGATCAAAGTTCTTAGACTTCCATGTGTTCTATCTAACGTCTTCATAAGTTAAGCCATTTTGGTGCTTCCCACCATAGGAATGAGTGAAGGATTGAACTTTGACTTAGATTTGGACTAAGACCAGTACATAGAGTTTTTCGAGACTCTTCCTGAAATAAGATCCTCACAGTTTGTGAATTTCACTCGGATATCTTCACAGTCTTCTTTATCTTGATTAATAACACGATGGTTTAGATGATTGGGATGTTACAGAGGTAAATAATAGAAATGAAAGGCCCACAGCATCGACTTTAAGCTAAAAGAAATGGCTAGTGACTTGCTATCCAATAAGATAGAGGCCATGGCTTAATGAGCTTGAAAGTTTGTGCTGGGATGAGAGCAAATGGAGTTAAGATGTTGGTTTTAGGCATACCTTAGGTTGGGTCCTAAGCTAGGCATGGAAAGCTACCCTATAGGCCTAAGATGGATCGGAGTCTATCCAAGACAAATCACGAGATATATTGTGCCTAAACCTTGCTTTAGTTTGGGTAGTCTAGAACGTATTAGTTTTGGTATGTGGGTAAGTGTATGTATACTCATGGAGTGATCCTAGATCTAGAGAATGGGCATGTGATGCATAGATCATGGGCTTATACATTGACAAAGTGTCTTGATCCTAACTTAACTTATTATGAATAAGTGCATAATTTAGTGCAACCTATAGAGGACTAGGACTATAAAAGTCCAATGGGTCATATTATTAACATTAGGCCTAGATAGACTTAGAATAGACCACGCTAACCCATAGCAAGACTGGAATATTTTGGTTGTTTTCTTATATCATGTACACCAAGAAAGTATGACACAAGTGGGTGGAACAGCTACATGCTCAGTTGAATGTCTAATGAACCCACTGAGCTGACCAACTGTTCACTAAATGGGTTATAGCAGAGTTCAAGTTAGGGGAATCGCTAGCCCAATATGTGTAACGCCCCCGACTACCTTTCAGGAATGTCACACTGCTAGGATCCCCCGAGGGAGACCCCTAAGGCTCTTCTTCTTTTAACTTTCTTCTTAATTTTTTTACCAAACTTTAGCTTAGGTTAGGAAAACCTGGGACGAAACCGGCGGAGTTCCGTCTGTAATTACAATAATTTCCAAAATTACATTATGAAGTTCAGGGTACCTGTGAACTTTTAAACCAAAATGCAAAATAACTAGGAGTACCAGCGAGTCACACACTCGTGGTGGGGCTTAAGCCCTTTACAAACACTTATTACAAAAGATTTACATAGGTTCATACTGCCAGAGCCTTTAAGCTACTACATGACCAACGTACGCACTTTCTTAAAACAAAACATCACTTCAGATGGCTTCACAACTTCACATTATAGATACATCAGCGGAAGCAACTAGCGGTCCATTCATTCTTCACCTGGGGGAAAAAGGGGAGAGGAAATGGAGTGAGCCACCACATGCTCAGTGAGTGTTCCTCCACTCCTTAAAACAAAACCTTTTTCAAGCATTAATACCCATAATATTCACTTATCAAGCAATTAGCTACTACTAACATGGTATTAGGTAACATATTATAGGACACAGGTTAAGGAACGTAAATATCGGACAAGTCATGACTTATGTATTCACTAGGCACATTTGAATGTCAGTTCACGATTCACTAGCATGTCACATATTCTATTTGAAGCCACATTCATCATATTTAAGAACATTTCCTTTAAATCTGTAATGAAACTTTCTTTGAACATTTGAAAGCATTTCATAACCTTGAGGTTCTCAATCTTTTGAAGGAGTTTACAATTCGCATTCATCGTAAAACGACCCTTGTATGCATTTCATATTCATTTCATATGGCCTCTTTGGGCCCATAAAACATTCTTCCTCTTTAAAACGTATAAAATGGCAAAGGCCAATTGCTTTTCTTAACTTCATACAAAAATACTTCTGGCATAAGATCATTACAGGGTGCTGATTGGGTGAGAACCATTCTCGACCCCATAGTGGGACCTAACGCTCACGCTTAAGCTCTTACTCCCGGGATGGCTACATATAACATATCGGACCATTACATTAGCCCTCGTCAGGGCCTCTAGGGTTTATCCGGACTTATCCCCTAGGTTAACATTACATCATATCATATTGTCCGCAGCACATTATCTTAGCCACTTAAAGCGTATCGGCCATAACGGCTAGTAATTTTCCGTTTCAAACAATAAAATCATTCGACGTATGATTCCCATCTCCCTTTTGTTAAGAACGTTTTAGGGATTCCTCCCAAACACTATTTAAATAGCTAAAATAGGCCATAGCTCGTTACTAGACATGGCTATTATTCATTTAAAACACATGAAAAGTCGTTTGCTAAAACATCACCTTTCCACACACATGTTACATTTTAAACATACAAGGAAAAGGGAAATACACATATCACATTTAAACACTTCGTAATCATTTCAACACAATGAGCCACACATGGCCTCGCAATCCACACGATTGCGGTCAATTCACAACCCAGACTCCCTCCTCACTTGCACCGTACCACAAGACCTCGAACACTCATAATTCTTTCCTCAAACCATCCAACTACCAACTCGATTCATCGATTTATTGATCACAACATTTATCATATTAGCTTATGTAAAAGGGAGGGAAGTTTAGGCCCTTACCTGAGCAACTAGCATCATTCAGCGAAGCGTTACAATAAGCGTGCATATAGCCACATTTATTCATAATTCGACAATATTTCATTCAGTACATCAAACATAATTCGATTCTAAACATATATGTAGCATTTCGAATCAACTTCCCCAAGCATGAATGTACTACAAAGAGTTCGAATTTATTTCGTTTACACATAATACATTAGCTAGTTCAGTTCGAATGGGAGTTAGACACGTTATACTAACTTCGCTTTTAATCCCCTTTCATATATTAGCTAAACAACTTGAATCGATGCTAAATACGTTAAATTAACTTCAATTTTAATTCCGTTTTAAACTATAACTCACTAACTTGAATCGAAGCTAAATACGTTAAATTAACTTCGATTTTAATTCCGTTTTAAACTATAACTCACTAACTTGAATCGAAGCTAAATACGTTAAATTAACTTCGATTTTAATTCCGTTTTAAACTATAACTCACTAACTTGAATCGAAGCTAAATACGTTAAATTAACTTCGATTTTAATTCCGTTTTAAACTATAACTCACTAACTTGAATCGAAGCTAAATACGTTAAATTAACTTCGATTTTAATTCCGTTTTAAACTATAACTCATTAACTTGAATCGAAGCTAAATACGTCCACATAAATTCGAATTCACTGTTCACGCAAGATTGTGGTTTATGTACAAAACTCACATCGATTCACAAATTCAGGCATGAAACAACCAATTGATTTGAACCTAAGCATGAACAACTTATTCCTTGTCAATTCTAACGAATTTTAGCAAGCCCTAACTTGACATTCAACATCAATCCGCTGAAAAATTAACTTCGAAAATAGTATTAACTTAGGAGGGAGAAACACTTACTTGGATTGGCCTAGTTCCAACCTCAAAGGGTGAGTACCAACGCTCCCCACACTGCTAATCCCGAACCCAAGCCCGTCAGCCAGCAAATTCGAACCCTAGCCCTCGATTTTATGATGCTTGTGGCGGATTGAGGCTCGATTTTTGGCTTTAATTTATAGAGGACGCTAGGTTGGATGTGGATCGTCGGTTTCCGGCAGGTGGACGGCCGGTTCTGGGTGAGGAGACGCGTGGGTGAGGGGTTGAGCGAAGTGGATGAAGTCTGGTGGTGGAATGGGCGGCTGAGACGCGTGGTGTGGGAGACCGTTCGTCCCTTTCTCTCGCCGGTGACGCGTGCTGGCCGGCGGCAGCGCCAGGTGGCCGGTCGCCGGTGAGAGAGAGAGAGAGAGAGTGTGAGAGAGATGGGCTAGAGAGAGAGAGCGTGCAGTGAGAGAGGGGGGGTCGGGGTCTCCCGACTTCGGTCCCCCTTTTCAATCCTTTTCTTTTTTTTTTTTGACTCAATTAACTTCATTCAACTGAATCCCGATCCCGTACTCGCTAAAGGTTAGGCTAGACCCGAATCAAAAAGACCCACAATCAACATTTCAGTTTAAATTTTGGGATTCAACCAAGTAAAACGAAAAACGATTTTAAAAACTCGGTTTAGCGTTGCTTCAATAATTTTATAAATAAGTAGCGTCAATGATAACGTTAGTCAAATAATCGCCCCTTTTATTGAAACTAGTCGTTAAAACTCACACGGTCGATTTAATACTTTCGTCGGATAACAAATTAAAAGCAACTGGTAAAATCAGCAACTAAACAGTTAGTCAGTAATAGCATGAAAGCATGGCCCTTACAATATGACAGCACCTTTAATGTAAGAATGCATAATGCAGGTGTAAGTAAAAATAATTTTCCATTTTGAATTTCAAATAGTGCCCTTTTTCTTTTTTTCAAAAAAAGAAAAAAGGAGTCCCTAGTGGAGTCTCCACTATAAAGACCACACCCTTGGTGTTCACCTCCTGGGTGCAGGTTCCTTTTGGATGGATGGCCTTGCTTCCTAGGCACTCGAATTCAAAATTGATTTTTTTTCTTTTACAAAGGATCAAAGTATAGCCGAACAGGAGAACTAGGCTAGAGAACTAGAACTATGGTTTGATTCCTAATGGTACTTGTTATCTAATTTAGTGAAATACACAGTAGCCCTTATTTCAGTTCCTTGCTTATGACTAGATCTAGTTCCTGGTCCAGACAGTGAGAATGTCACGGATGACAAACCTGCTCTACACTAACCATAAAATTAATAACAAAGTACAAATAAAATAAATAAGCAAAGTTAATTAATAGAGTCATGAGTGAGCTTCAGGAGAAACGTACAAACTAAATTCACCTTCTAAAATCAGCGGTAATCAAAGGAACACTAAAGGGACAATTGATTCATATGAACCATAATCCGAATGGACATTAGAAGGGGCAACAAGCTCGCTTTAAAAAGGTTTTTGAGAGACCTTTGAATAATCCTTAGCATGAGGACCATCTAACTCCATAGGCTCTAACCAAGGATCTAGATTCGGGGCGAAGATGCAATATCGTGATAGAGTGTATCACGGCACCTCCCATCATCACCGACGACCTCTACTATTCAACTCCAAAAATTAAGATTAACTACACCAACAAGCAATCATGCAACATCTTAGTATAAGACACTAGAATTAAGAATACAACGCCAGTGAAGAAGAATATAAAGAAATAATATAAGCAATTATAGCAGTTAGGCCTAATCCAATTAAAGATTACATCTTTACTAAACCCCAAACTAAATAAAGCGGAGAGAAGCAAAAAAGAGAGAATGAGGGGAGATATGAAATATTTTTAAAGCCCCCCCAACAATCCTTGGTGTGGGGAGCATCTCACTCCATGGGCTCAAACTAAGGATTGAAATCCAGGAGCAAAGGCACGTTGATGCGATAGAGTGCATCACGACACCAACCTACCACGTCCTGGGGTTCAGCCCCTAGGTGTGGTTCCCTTACAAATAATTGGACTTAATTACTAGGTAATCGGATTCAAAATTGACTTTTTTAACAAGTGATCAAATAGTAGCAGAACAAGTGGAGTGGGCTAAAGAATTGGACTAGAGTTGTCATCCATAGAACCTATTGGGTTCTAGGCCAAAACCAGGTGCATTCCTCAAGTCCAGTTCTAGAAAGTATTGGCTATCGCATTTAGAGAACTAAGAAGAAGCTAAGGCCCAGGAACTAGATCAGATTCCTAAGCCATGACCTGGTAAAACTCCATGCACAAATGATGGCACTATCATAGATCCCGAACGTGTTCTACCCCATTTCAAAAATAAAAAACAAAATAAAAATAAAATAAAATCGTAAAGTTAACTAATAGAGTCGCTAATAAGTTTTAGGAGAGACTTGCAAACCAAATTGATTTTTTGAAATGAGCGATAATTGAAGGGGCACCGACGCGACAATTGGTTCATATGGACCACAAACCCAGGGGGTACCAAAAGGGACAATGAGCTTGCTTTTGAAAGGCTTTTAAAAGCTCTCTAGGCAATCCCTAGTATGGGTGCCATCTAACTCCATCATCTCGAACTGAGGATCCAAATTTAAGGGTGACGGTATGATGTCATGATGGAGTCCATCATGACATGGACCGTCGTCACTAACAATCTCTACTAATTAATACATTAAATTAAGATCAACTACAATGACAAACAATCATATAACTTAACGGTATAAAATAATAAGAAATAAGAATACAATGCCAGTATAGAAGAATACATCATATCCTCTAAACTCAACAAAATCTAGGTCTCTTGTGTGTTGCAGTCTCGGGTAAGGGAAGTTGTCATAACCTGAACATGCTTTTTACTAGATTCTTGAAGGTCTAACAATCTCCAATTACTCGGTGATATTTGCAATACTTGCTAGGGTCCTAGTCCTTAAATTTCCATGTGTTCCATCCAACACATTCATAAGTTGAGCCATTTTGTTATTTCCCGCCATCAGAATGGGTGGGGGATTGGACTTTGACTTAGATTTGGACCTAGATTGGTAGATGGAGTTTTCCCATACTTTTCTTGAAATAGAACCCCTATAGTTTGTAGATTTTGCTCAAATATCTTCCTAATCTTCTTTATACTAATCCACAACAAGCGTTTAGAAGAATGGGATGTTATAGAGGTGAATAATAACAATGAAAGGCCGACGACATCAGCTTTAGGCAGAAGGAAATGGCTCTAAGTTGCAGTCCAATAAGAAAGAGACAATGGCTTAGTGAGCTTAAAGGTTTATACTGGGATGAGAACAAATGAGGTTAAGATGTTAGTTTTAGGCTTACCTTACATTGTGCCCTAAGTTGGGCTTGAAAAGTTAGCCTACAAGCCTAAGTTAGACCTAAGTCTATTCGAGACAAATCCCAGGCTAGATTAGGGGTAAACCTGACTTAAGTTTGAGTTCCCTAGAACCTATTGGTTTAGGCATGTGCATTTGGATAAGTGTGGGCATTCTCATAGATGGATCCTAAACCTAGGGAATGGACACTTGATGCATGGATCATGGGCTAATTCATGGATAAAGCATCTTGATCCTAACTTAACCTACTATGAATAAATGTATGATTGGATGCAACATATAGTGGACTAGGACTTTAAAGGTCTAATGGGTCACATTATTGACATTAGACCTAGATAGACTTAGAATAAACTGTGTTGACCCATAGCAAGAATACAATATTTTGGTTGTTTTCTTGTATCAAGTGGACCAACAAAATGTGTCAGAGTTGGTGGAATAGCTGCGTGCCCAGTTCAATGTCTAATGAACCCCCTAAGCTAACTGACTATTCACCAAATGAGTAATAGCGGGCTTAACTTAGGCGAATTGCTAACTCAATATGGCAGCACCTTTACTACATGAATGCATAATACAAGTGTAGGTAAAAACAATTTTCCATTTTGAATTTCAAGTTGCCCTCTTTTCTTCTTTTTTTTTAGGAAAGGAGTTTCCAGTGGAGTCGCCAATGTAGGGAACACGTCCTGGGGGATTCAACCCCTGGGTGCAGGTCTTATACGGATGACTAAACTTGCTCGCTAAGTATTCAGATTCAAAATTGATTTTTTTTTTCTTTTACAAGGGATCAAAGTATAGCAAAACAAGTGGACTGGGCTAAAGAACTAGGCCAGAGTCCTGATCCTAGAGTTTCTAAGGCCGAAACCAAGTCTGATACTATGGTCTTGCTCCAAACAGTAGTAATTATCTAATCTTCAGAAGTACGCAGTAGCCCTTATTATGAATAAATGCATGATCAAATGAAACATATAGTGTACTAGGACTCCAAAGTTCTACTGGGTCACATTATGGACATTAGTCCTAGATCGACTCAGAATAAACCATGTTAATCCATAGCAAAACTAGAACATTTTGATCATTTGTTCATATCCTGTTGACCAAGAAAATGTGCCATAAGTGGGTCCAAAACATACATGCTCAACTTAATGTCTAATGAATCCACGAAGTTAATCAACTGTTCACTAAATGGTTAACAGCATATTTTAACTTAGATGAATTCTTAATGCATAAGCAAGTGTAAGTGAGAACAACTTTCCATGTTGAATGCCAAATCATGCCCTCTTTTCTTTTTTCTTTTTAAAAAAAGGAAGTCCACAGTGGATTTGCCATTGTAAGGACCACATCTTGGGTTCACCCCCTGAGTGCAGGTCCTAACGGATGGTTGGACTTGCTTGCTAAGTATTCAGATTCAAAACTAATTTTTTTTTTTCTTTTACAAAGGATCAAAGTAGAGCAGAAAAAGTGGACTAGGCCTGAGAACTAAACCAGAGTCGTGATCCAGGAGTTTCCAGGGCCCAAACCAAGTCTAATACTATCATCTAGTCCCAGATAGTACTTGTTGTCTAATCCAGAGAACAACATAGTAGCCCCTATTCATGTTCCTGGCCCCGAACTAGACCCAGTTCCTGGTCTAGAATGTGACATTATCATAGATCACAAACCTGCTCTACCCCAACCATGAAATAAAAATTAAAAATAAAAATAAAATTGAATAAGTAAAGTTAAGTAATACAATCATGAGTGAGTTCTAGGAGAAACTTACAAACCAAATTCACTTTTTGACCTGAGCGATAAGAAAAGGGATACCAAAGGGACAATTTGTTCATGTGAACCACCAATCAAACGGACATTAGAAGCGACAATAAGCTCCCACCAAAGAGGTTTTTGGGAGGCCACCCAAATAATCCCTAGCTAAGGACTCCATAGGCTCTAACCAAGGATCCAGATCCAAAAGCAAAGGTATAATGTCATGGTGGAGTGCATATTAGTATAAAATAGTAGGGATCAAGAATACAATGCCAGTGCAGAAGAATTTAAAGAAATAATGTAAATAATTACAGTGGTTGGGCTTGAACAATTAAAGACTACATATTTACTAAATCCCAAATTAAATAAAGTAGAAAGAAGGAGACGACAGAGAAGGTGGGGAGTTTTAAAATATTTTGGAAGGCCCCCTAATAATCATTGCTGTAAGGGCCATCTAACTTCATGGGCTCAAACTAAGGATCTAAATCCAAGGGTGAAGGTATATTGATGCCATAGAGTGCATCATGATACTACCCCACTTCAACCCCAGGTGCAGTTCCCTTAGAAGTGATTGGACCAGCTCGCTAGGTATTCAAATTCAGAACTAATTTTTTCAATGAATGATCAAACTATAGTAGAACAAGTGAAGTAGGGTAAAGAATTGGAGCAGAGTCTACATCCAGAAACCCGGTCAAGTTCCCAGGCAAAAACCAGGTGCATTCCTCAAGTCTCTCTCCAAATAGTACTGGCTATCTAATTCAGAAAATTCACAAGATGCTAAGGTCTAGGAACTGGGTTCCTAGGCCAGGACTGGGCAAAGTTCAATACGTAAATAATGGCACTGTCGTGGATCCCTGATAGATGCCTAGAATGCACTCTATATTAGAGTCATTTTGATGCATTTTTAGAGAGAATTGTGTACATTATATTATAATCTATGCTCCTTTACCCGTTTTAAGCTTGGGCATGGTCTTTTTTCTATGTGTTTGCAGGTTTTGGACCTTTTTACCTTTGTTTTGACCCTAGTTGTGTGTATTTTGACTCCCCACGGATGCCCCTAAGTTGCCATGCCTGTGGAAAAGAAAGAAGAACCAAAGAATGTCGAGCTAGAGCTGACAATAGACCCTCCATGGTTAGCCTGAAAACTACTGCCTCTTCGTTTTCCTTTTTCTTGTGGCCTAGGATGGTTGACCTTGTGCATAAATAGGGTTCTTTTTTGGTTGCAAGAGAGAACACACAGAAACAAAAGCATCCAACTTTCATTTTCATTAGTTCAAGGATTTTTTTGGTTCTCTTTAGGATTAGAAGAAGATTTAGAGTAGAAGATTGGCACTTAGAGACTTTGAAGTTTAGGAAGCCATTAAAGCTGCTTTGTTGCTAAGTTCTTATTCCCTTCTATCTCTCCTTGAAACTTTTGTGTTGATGTTGAATATTTTTATTATGTGTGAGCATTTTTTCTTAATCTAGGGTCTTGCTAGCTAAAGAGCTGATGTTGGATCTTTAATTTTTGATATTTGCACTCCATCTGATTGGCTTAATTGAATTCTATCTTGTGGATTAATTGCTGTGAGTAAGTTTTGGGTAGATTTGCTTGCAAACACTAGATAGTTGAGTGAAGTGCCGAAAGGAGAAACTCACTATTAGAACAATAAGTTAGAACTTAGTTTAACAATCACTTAAAAGATAGTTGTGTATTCAGAGGAAAACATTGGCAATTAGGAATCTATAACCAAGGCTAAACTAAGGATATTTGAAAGAATGTTAATTGGGTTAGTTTGGGCAATTCAATTTATTTTGAAAGAAAAGATTGAATATTTTAATTTAACTGTACTCCTTTGAATCATCCAATTCAGATAAAGTGCATAACTATATCTAACGATCGAACCCTTTACTAGGTGAATCAATTCCTTAGATGCCTTTGATCCAATTGAATTTCCAACAGTTAAATAGTAATAGTAAAGACATCCAATCGAAAATTTGGTCACTTAACCTTTTATAATAGGTTTCAACTCAATAGACTACACTTGGTCTCTATGGGATCGATATTAAAACTATACTATAATAGCCGTGCGCTTACAGTAGCAATAAAGTTTTTGGTGCTATTGCCGAGGACCAACTTTGTGGATATTGAGTTCGCCTATTTAGATTGACTAAGTATTTTTGTTTTGTCTTTTTTTATCTTGCTTTCTTGATTACATTTGTAGTGGTTTGTGGTGATTTTTGCAGGACCTTGCCACTTATATGTGAAGTCCCTTAACATTTGAATTCGATCCAGAAATAGAAACAACTTTTCACTCTAAGAGAAAGAAGTTTAAGTTAGAAGAACATAGAGCCAAAGCTCAAGAGGCCTTTTCGATGATGGTGGGAGGGGGAGATGATCAAAGAAGGGCATTTTAGGATTTTGTTACCTGGAAGTCCAAGGCATTACCTCTAATATTACTGGACCCAACATAGAAGTCCACAACTTTGAGCTTAAGTCGGCCCTTTTCTCTATGGTGCAACAATTCCAATTTAGAGGCACCTCACGAGAAGATCCTAACCTTCACCCCTCAGTATTCTTAGAGGTGTATGACACGCTTAAGGTCAATGGTGTCTTAACCGATGCTATAAGGTTGCGATTATTTCTCTTTTCATTGAGGGACAAGGCACGAGCATGCACTCCACTCTTTGCCTTCGGGATGCATCACAACGTGGGATAAGCTCACCAAAGTCTTTCTTGTAAAGTTCTCTCCTCCTAACAACACGATTAGTTTGAGAAACCAGATCATTACTTTCGATCAAAAGGAGGACGAATCATTATATGAAGTCAGGGAGCATTTCAAAGACCTATTGAGGCTGTGTCCACATCATGGCCTTTAACAGTGGATGTTGGTGCAAGCTTTCAATAAGGAAGTCACCCCACCGATGAGGTCTGCTATAGATACAGTAGCGAGAGGTATACTAATGAACGAGACTGAAGACAAGGCCTACAATCTTATTGAAAAGTGGCACTAAATAATTACCAATGGTCTAATGAAAGAAGCCAACCTAAAAGGGTTTGAGGTAAGTTGGAATTTGATGTTATGTCTATGGTTTCAACTAGGGTAGATGCCACATCTCAAATGCTAGAATGCTTGAATGTTCATTATGTTAGTTCAAGTACCCCTTCTCCATCATGCGTAATTTATGGGTCAATTGATCATTTGATTGTGAATTGTCAAGTTGGGAGCCCATTTTCCCCAGGTATTAGTGAACCAGTCAACTATGTTAACAATTTTAATTATAGACCGACCAATGACCCATTCTCAAACACCTATAATCCTGGTTGGAGGAATCACCCCAATTTCCCCTATAACTCTAATGGCCCTCCGATGCCTCAAATGAATTTTACGAACCCCTAGATTTCAAAGACCTCAACAAACACCTCAAAAATCGAACTTAGAAACTATGATGGAGAATATGCTTTTAGTAGAGCAAAAGAAGGATGAGTATATTAAGCAATTAGCCTTTAAGGTTGATGTTCTTACTACTCATGTTAAAAGCTCAAATTGATCAACAAGCTACTTCTTCATTTGCAACCTTCAGTAGATTTGCTAATAAGGATGAACTTAGCCCAGGGAACAATGTAATGCCATAATTTTAAGAGGGGGCAAGTAACTTGAGGGACCTAGTGGGATTAGTAAAAATGAGCATTCACATGATAAAAATGACAAGGTTATTAAGAAGGAGGTATCTACTTCTTCTAATGATGTCATAGGTGAGGATGTCCATAATTCTAATAAGATCCCTAATAACCCTAAGAAAATCTCCCCAACACCCTATGTACCACCTTTACCGTTCCCCCAAAGAATGGCTAAGGCTAAACTAGACCAACAATTTGGCAAGTTTTTAGAGGTCCTTAAGAAATTGTATATTAACATTCCATTTACCGATGCCTTGTCACAAATGCCTTCTTATACTAAAAAAAGAGATTTTGTCTAATAAAAGAAAGCCAAAAGAGCATGAAACAATGGCATTAACTAAAGAATGTAGTGATGTGATTCAAAGTAAGCTCCTTGCTAAGCTTAAGGATCCCAACAGCTTTTCTATTCCTTGTCTGAAAAAAAATGTGTTAATAGATCATGCCGTGGGTGATCTAGGGTCCAGTGTAGGTTTAATGCCCTTTTCTCTTTATAAAAAGCTAAACCTAGGAGAAATGAGGCCTATCACCATTTCTCTACAATTAGCGGACCGTTCTATAAAATACCTCATAGATATTTTAGAAGAGGTCCCCATTAAGGTAGGAGATTTATACTTGCCTATAGATTTTGTAATCCTTGAACTGGAAGAGGATACTCGCAGCCCTATTATCCTTGGGAGGCCATTCTTGGCCACCACTGGGTGTTGTATAGATGTCAAAAACAATAAACTATCTTTTGATGTGGATGATGAACATGTGGAATTTAACTTGGTTAAAGCTTTAAATTCCCTTCCATCTCTGGTTAGTGTCATCGGATTGATGTAGTGGATAGTTTAGTATAAAAGACTATTTCTAACAATGATTCTCATTATCCACTTAATTATTGTTTATTAAATGATGGTACTACATGAGAGGAAACCTAGAAGTAGCAATGTGTGCTTAACTCGTGGAAGCTTCTCCAGCTGTTAACCCAGCCTTTGCCTAGGTGGATATGCTAGGTACGTGACGAACCACTCTTGCTAGATGAAAAATGTGCCACGAAGGCGAAACTAAAACCTTTTCCTTCTTCTTTGGGGTATGAGTTTCTTAGCCCCAATTCTACATATCCTGTGATTGTGAATGGGAGTTTGAAAGCATCTCAAGTTGTCTTTGCTAAGAATACTTAGGTTGCATTGTAGGGTCATAGGATATACTTTTTATGACCTTAAAGGAATTCACCCTTCTTTGTGTATGCATCATATTTTGATGGAAGATGACTATAAACCCTCCATTGAACGCCAAAGGAGGTTGAACCCTAATATGCAAGATAGATAAGAAATAAATTTTGAAATTGCTCAAGGTTGGCATTATCTACCCTATCTCTGATTAGTAAGTGAGTAAGGCCAGTCCATGTTGTGCCTAAAAAGGGGGGATGATGATTGTAAAATATGAGAATAATGAGTTAATACCTACTTTTCAATGATGGGTTGGTGTATGTGCACAGACTATAGGAAGTTGAATAAGGCCACTTGTAACTATCATTTTTCCCCCAACCTTCATTGACCAAATGCTCGAGAGGCTCGTAAAGAATTCTTATTTTTACTATTTAGAGGGCTGTTCAGGTTTTTTCCAAATCCTTATTCACCAAAGTGACTAAGAAAAGGCCACCTTTACTTGTCCATACCGTATATTTACTCATAGAAGAATGTCATTTGGGCTATGTAACACCCCCACCACTTTTCAATGATGCATGATGTATATCCCCTTTGACTTTATTGAGGATATAGTGGAAGTCTTAATGGATGATTTTTCTATGTATGGTACAACTTTTGACCATTGCTTGAATAATGTGTCTAAATTTTGCAAAGGTGCGAGCATATTAATTTCGTCTTGAATTAGAAAAAGTATCATTTATATGGTTCAGGAGGGAGTTGTCTTAGGCCATATTATTTCAAATAGGGGCATTGAAGTGGATAAGGCAAAGGTAGAGGTAATTGAAAGATTAACCACACTTCTTCAATAAAGACTATAAGGAGTTTTCTTGGGCACGTTGGTTTTTACTGACAGTTCATAAAAGATTTTTCAAATATTACTAAACCTCTCACCCACTTACTTATATAAGATGTGCCCTTTGAGTTTAATGAAGAGTCTATAAGTGCTTTTTATAGGTTAGAGGAAGCTTTGATTTCTGCCCCAATTATGCAGGTCCCAGATTGGGGATTTCCTTTTGAGGTCATGTGCGATGCTGGTGACTGTGCAGTAAGAGCAGTTTTGGGGTAACAGAAGGATAATAAACCCTATGCCATTTACTATACAAGCTGAACTTTTGCTCGAATGAATTATTCCCCAACTGAGAAAGAGTTCCCAGCCGTTGTGTTCGCCTTCGAAAAATTTCATTCATATTTAATCAATTCTATAGTGATCATTTTTACTGAGCATGCCACATTGAAGCATCTCTTGAAGAAGTCTAACTCTAAGCCCCATCTTATTCATTGGGTGCTTCTTCTTCAAGAATTTGACCTGAAATTCGAGACAGTCCTGGTCATAAAAATAGAGTTGCCGACCACTTATCTCACATGGGGTTGAGACCACTCCATCAAAAGAGCTTCCCATAGACAATTCCTTTCCAGATGATCAACTCCTTGCAATATCGCATAAGGTGGCACCATGGTGTACTGATTTGGTGAATTTTAAGGTGTGTGGAGTGATGCCATCTTGGTTATCTTATCAGCAATCGAAAAGATTCCTTTCTGATGCGAAATATTATGCGTGGGAGGAGCCTCTACTCTACAAGCTATGTGGAGATGGCATTTATAGAAGATGTTTGCGAGAATATGAGGTTCCTAGTATCCTCCACCATTGTCGTGCTTCAACTTATGGTGGGTGCTTTGGACTTAACAGGACTATAGTTAAGGTGCTTCAAGTTGGCTTCTATTAGCCCACTCTCTTTAAAGATACAAGAACCTTCGTTATGACTTGCGATAAATGCTAATGAACGGGCAACATTTCCAAAAGGCATGAGATGCCTCAAAGCATGATTTTTGAGGTAGAACTTTTTGACATCTCGGGCGTTGACTTTATAGAACCATTTCCTCCTTTTTATAAAAATCTCTACATTCTTGTGACGGTTGATTACGTTTTCAAATGGGTAGAAGTTATTGCCTCTCCAACCAATGATTCTAAGGTGGTAATCAAGTTTCTTAAATAGAACATGTTTACAAGGGTTGTACACCGAGAGCTCTTTTAAGTGATAATGAGACTCATTTTTGCAACAAGCCACTTGAGTCTCTCTTAAAGAAGTATGAAGCTTTTTATAAGATTGTTACACCTTATCATTTTCAAACAAGTGGTCAAGTTGAGTTATCTAATCGAGAGTTGAAAAGTATTTTAGAGAAAATGGTCGATCGGTCCCAAAAAGATTAGCCTATAAAGCTTGATGATGCTCTTTAGGCCTACCAGATGACTTATAAAACTCCTCTTGGTACTACTCCATATCAATTAGTTTTCATAAAGTCTTACCATTAGCCGATTGAGTTAGAACATGAAGCATATTGGGTAATTAGGACTCTCAATTTTGATCTTAAGAAGGCTAGTGCGAAAAGGCTTTTGCAATTGAATTAGTTAGATGAGTTACATCTGGAAGCCTACAAACCTCGAAAATTTATAAGGAAAGGACCAGGCACTGACATGATAAGCATTTTCTAAAGAAAAGATTTGAGGCAAGTGACTCCGTCCTACTGTTCAATTTCAAGTTGTGATTGTTTCTGGCTAAGCTGAGATCCCGGTGGTCTGGACCATTTAATGTTATAAAAGTCTTTTCTCATAGAGCTGTAGAGGTCTGGAGTAAGACAATTAGTACGTTCAAAGTCAACGGGCAGCGTCTTAAGCCCTATCATATGGAGGATCCTATTGACAAGCCTATTGTCTGTCACCTTTCTGATCCCGAGCCAAGTTAAAAGAGACAGTCGAGCTCCCAACCTTAAAAGAGCGCTTCTTAGAGGCACGCCAAGTTGTTTTTCCTTTTTATTATTTTCATTTCGTAGTTTTTCTTTTCATTTCTTTGTTTGCATATGTTGTTTTATTTTTGAAACCAAAAAACGAGAGGGGAAAAAAACAAAAACAGAGAAAAAGCATTAAAAAGAAGGAAAAAAAGAGTCAAAAGCAAGAGAAAAGAAATCACAATCCGAGTGAGTAAAGCGGCAATAGGAAGAGTGAAAAGTCATCAAAAAAATCCCAAAAAAATAATAAGAGTTTTAGCCTCTATTCCAAAGCTCTCCACGGACCTCTCATGGTGTCCAATCCGGTCCATATAGCAGCAACTGCAAAAACTGAAGAAAATTTGGAAATAGAGCTCACCACGGATCAACCTTGATGGATCCTACGGTCCTTGGTGAGACGCCTCGTCTGCAGTCAAAGGTTTTTCATGCCCTTTTGACTGAATACCCATTCATCTTCTTCAGTTTTTCGTTCCTTCTCTCTCTAAGCTCTCTCATTTTCTCTCTCCATAACCACCATCTCTAAAACCTTCAACTTTTGATCATTTTTTCTCAAAGTTCTCTCCTTTCTTCTCATTTTCTTCACTTTTTCACTAAATCTTCTTAAATTTTCTCATTGCTTGCACATTCTACTCATTTTCAAACCTTAAGTTTTACTAACTCCATTTTAATCTTCATTCTTTCGAATTCTCTCTCTTTCTTTAATATTTCTTCCTATTTCACCTTCTTTTTCTCAAATTTTGCCTTTTTAGTTCTTTTCCTTTCCATTTTTCACCTTAGTTAGATTGACCATTTTTAACCCATTTACGACACCATTTCAATGACACTTCAAAGGAAGGTAAAAACCACCTAAGAAGTGGGAACATCTAGTCAAGCTCCTCAAAGAGCATCCTGGACTTCCCAAACCTCAACAAACAAGTGAAATAGAGGTTAACCCCGTTGGTTTAACACATCCTGAGCATGTTGCTAGATACAATAACTTGAGTAGTAAGTTGATTGTTCCTACTCCTTATTATGGCGACGATTTATCGGCTAGATTAGGTTTGTTAGATGATATCCATTGGTTATTTACTAGGGGAGGTATGGGGCAATTTTTAGAAACTAACGGCCACACTTATCGTGACCTTGCCCTTGCATGTGGAAGCCATGAGTGGGCATCGTGGTAAAGAAGGGTGCATTTCCTTCTATCTAAACAGGGAATTTTATGAACTTAACTTAAGTGCCTTCAATAGCATATTTGGTTTTCCACCAAGTATGGACTTGCCCTATCGCAAGTCCGTAAAGAATTTAACCCAAATGCATTTTGGCATGAACTTTCTGGTCATCATTAATATGATACAAGCAAATCTAAAGGCACTGTCATTAGAAACCCGTGTATTTGAGTAGCCCAAAGATTGCTTTCTTGTGGTTTATTTGCATGGAAAGATTGTTTGAATGTGCCTCACCTGTCTTAATTGTATTTTTTGTATAGCATGCTCCAATGTGACCGGCTTGACTCCAATTCATCCTTAGTTAATCAGTTGCATAGTGCAGCTAGTAGTTCCGCGTAGAGGATTGTTATTGGGGGTCTTATTGCCCCTAGTACTCGGTCAGTAAAGACATAACTGAACCTTGACGATAGAGTTCCTGGTTTTGAGCGGTTGAACTTAACCGCTTTTGAACAAATGAAATTTTGTATGGTCGAGGCTGGGCATATTTGTTGGATTTATCCTGGGAAGTGTCTCATGCCTCTACCTAACGTTGAACAAACCATAGTTAAACTGGGCCAATCTATACTTTTTACCGGGTGACAATAAGTTGGCACAACCCACACCACCTCCTCCCGCGCCTCACTTTGGAGCCTCCAATTCATCCCAACCATCCTCCTCCTCTGATTATGCTAGTTTGAATGCTACTCACCATTCCATTCAAAAGGAGCAAGCGTCCCTCCGAGCTTATATCCATGTCGTGCTCCGTGACTTTGTTCAAGAGTGGCATGGTGAGCTCCGTGAGATGTTTGCCTCCCAAAACCAATACTTCTAAGACTTTAGGGCCTGTTTAGAGACTTGGCAAAACTTGCATATTTCTCATCCCAACCCTCCTTCTCCGCTTCCTCCTCCTTTTTAGTTCTTCTTTTTCTTCCCCATTGATTTATATGTCCTTACATTAAGGACAATGCTTTGTCCAAGAATAGGGGTGTTATGTGTGCATATGTATATGTGATGTTGATGCATGCATAGTTTGCATTTTAGGTGTTGCGTTTAGGAGTAGTTTTACATATTTTTAGTTGATCATTTTGTTTTC
The DNA here is from genome assembly GCA_029747015.1 of Carnegiea gigantea. Taxonomy (NCBI): domain Eukaryota; kingdom Viridiplantae; phylum Streptophyta; class Magnoliopsida; order Caryophyllales; family Cactaceae; genus Carnegiea; species Carnegiea gigantea. The sequence goes on along the minus strand of JAKOGI010000444.1, from coordinate 91,711 downwards.
CATTTTTGTTGGTTTTCTTTCTTAGGTTTAGCTTTATTTTGGTATTTTTCACTTTTCAATTGCATTTTAGAGTCTTGCAAAAAAGACAAAGAAAAAAGAGAAAAATACTAAGAAAAAAACAAAACAAAAACACAAAAGAAAAAGAAAAAGAAAAGAGAAAACGTAATAACATCCTCCGATGATGAGTCTTAGGCTAAGGAGCTTTCTAGCTTATTTTAACCCTTTTTGTTATGCCCATTTGTGAATAAATGTTTAATTATAAATTTTCGAACTGTGTTTCATGCTTTGTCCATCATGTTGACTGTGTTTTGATTGCTCAATGAATCTTTACATGAATATTTGGCACATATGATTGAACGAGCTGATTGAGATTTGGTAGTTATCCCGTGAGACCTTATTTGGACTAATTCATCATTTTAGTCTCATACTCTTTTTCATGTGTGGCTCTTCCTTGATTTCAAATCTCTAAAACTTTCTTTGACTCTTGTTCAAGATCACATTTAGCATGTTTAGGCACTATAATTGAGGCATTCTTTGAATTTATGAGCTTCATTGACCAAATAGCCAACCTATTTATGATTTATCGCTTGCTACCCCTATTAAGCTTTAACCTTTCTTTTCTTTAACGCAGCCTTATACTATTGAACCTTGGTCAAATACGTGTTCTACCCTTTTCGCCAAGAATATAAAGTTTCATCAATAATCGGGAGTAGTTGGTGGGCAATGATGTCGTTGTTGTTGGGTGTGGTTTGTTTCAATGTAATGAGGGATTTATGTGATATTTTCCTTAGAGATATTTTGTGTTGAATTACGCGAGTTGTTAGAAAAGGTGTTAGAAAGTGCTTTCTCTTGCCATAATCCTTCTCTTAAGAAAAAAGAAAGGGAAAAAAAGAAAAAGGAGCAAAATCAAAAGGAAAATGCAAAAGAAAAAAAAAATGTTGAGAAGCAAAAATAATGTAAGGATTTGGTTTCAATATTATTATGCATAACACCTTTTCGTATACTCGATCAACTTGGGGTTATTTTGTGTATTTGAGATGTATAGGTGTTTGGTGTGAGGAATATTTTTTTGTGAAAATGATGCATTCTTATAGTCTTCGGCTTTGAGCTCCATAAATCCCAATATATTTGCTCTCCTCTTACCTTTACCCTAGCCCTGTTACAACCCTATCAAAATCCTCATGATTGTCTAGCATGTGTTGCATTTTTGTGGTGGCGAATTTGAGAGTCTTGTCAAGCTTATAGTAGATGTGATTTCTTCGGAACGAAATTTGCGTGAACCGCATAATATTTTTAAACACATGATTGATGAGTGCTTCATTCCGAAAGTAAGGGTCTTCCCATTCTTTTAGTTCTCCCTAATGCATGGGTCGATATAATTGTTTAAAAGGATTTGAGTGATCGATTCAATTTTTAATGTGATGGTAATTGTACTATTTGGAAAACCTCATTCCGTTATTTATTTTATAATATTTTTCATCACTTTTAGGCTAGCATCTTGGGTTGATAGGCTATTTATGCTGCTACTTATGTTTATCTGAGGAGATTCTTCATTTTAGTAGTTCTAGTTTTCATGATTGCTTGAGGACAAGCAATAGTTTCAACATAGGGGAACTTGATAGATGCTTAGAATGCACTCCATTTTAGGATCATTTTGTAAGATTTTAGGGAGAATTGTGTTCTTTATGTTGTAATCTATGCTTCTTTTCCTATTTTATGCTTAGGTATGGTTATTTTCTATGTTGTGTAGATTTTTGGAACCTTTTGTCCTTTTTTGACCCCAGCTGAATGCATTTTGACTCCCACGAATGTCCCTAAGTTGCCATACCCATGGAAAAGAAAGAAAACTAAAGGATGTCAAGCCAGAGCTGACCACAAACCCTCCGTGGTGATGGCCATGGTCCGTGGTTAGCATAAAAACTGCTACCTCTTTGTTTTCCTTCGTCTTATGGCTGAGGATGGTTGAACCATGTGCATAAACAGGGTTCTTTGTCGGCTGCAAGAGAGAACACACAGAAAACCAAAGCATCCAAATTTCATTTTTACTAGTTCTAGCATTTTTCTAGTTTCTTTAGGATTACAAGAAGATTTGGAGTAGAAGATTGGCACATAGAGACATTAAAGTTTAAGAAGCCATTGAAGCCGCTCTGTTGCTAAGTTCTTCTTCCCTTCTAATCTCTTCTTGAAGCTTTTGTGTAGATGTTGAATATTTTCATTATGTGTAAGTAGTTTTCTGAATCTAGGGTCTTGCTAGCCATATTGACGTTGGACCTTTAAGTTTTGATATTTGCACTCCATTCAATTGGCTTCATTGAATTCTATCCTGTGGATGATTTGTTGTGAGTAAGTTTTGGACAGATTTGGTTACAAATACTAGATAGTTGAGTGAGGTACTGATAGGAGAAACTCACTATTAAAACAATAGGTTAGAACTTAGTTTAACAATTACCTGAAATATTGGCAATCAAGAATCCATAACCAAAGCTAAACCAAGGATATTTGGAAGAATGTTAATTGGGTTAGTTTGGGCAATTTTGAAAGAAAGGAGTGAATTTTTAATTTGATTGCACTCCTTTTAATCATCCAATTTAGATGAAGTGCATCACTATATCCAATGATCCAACTCTTTATTAGGCGAAGCAATTCCCTAGATACCTTTAATCCAATTGAATATCCAGTAGTTAAATAGTGATAGTAAAGACATCCGATCGAAAATTTGCTTACTTAGCCTTTTGTATTACATTAAAACTCGATAGACTACACTGGGTCTCTATGGGATCGATGTTAAAATTATACTGCAACAGTCGTGCTCTTGTGGTAGTGTTGAATTAGAGAGTACACAACCACAAGAGGGGGTGAATTGTGGTGTTCGATTTTCGCAAGTTGCTGACAAACAGTCTTAGACCTTGTTCGCACAGGTTGTTTCTGAGATAAGCAGAAGCAAAAATCCAACAAAATTGAATGCGAAAATAATGGGCACAGGATTTTTACGTGGAAAACACCTCTAGCCCAACTGAGGTTAAAAACCACGACCTACCTCGTGTAGGATTTAAACACTTCACTAAACGGGCTAATCACGTTACAATGGTAACACACCTTGTTACAACTTGTAACACACGTAACCTGTCTTCCCTAAGACAAATTACCCCCCGTCCAAAATCCCCTTGATTTGGAAACACACTCTACTCACTCTTGTGAAAGAAGAATGTAAAGAAAAAACACCCTATTACAATGCTTCTCAACTAAGCTAATATAGGGTACAATGAAGTCCTAGTACGCCAACTTTAAAAGCTCAATTAATTCACTCATAAGGCGCGGTTTTCTTTTCAAACATTTTAGCTCATGAACTCAGATTGTTTCTCTTTGAAAACCGATGTGTCCAAGATTGTAAGAAGCCGCCTTTTATAGTGCTTGGAGCACAATTCATCAAATTTTTGGAAACTAAAAATTCTAGAGAAAATAGAATCCTTTAGCTACAAGAGGTAAGGTGACATGAGCTGAAAACACTTCTTGAACCGCGTGCATAAGGCGGTGTTCTTCAGCAGCTAGCCCATGTTTTTCTCAACTACCTTATCCACTTGCCAAAAATTGGATATTCTTTTTATTCAAAAAGATTTTGCAAATCCCTTAAGATTTTTGATAACCGTTTTTTAGGGTAAAGAATAAGATACTCCATAGAAAAATCTTTCTTGCAAATCTTTGAAGAAGCTGCTCAAAATCCAAAAGATAAAAATCGTGCAAAGCAGTTTTTCGCAGCTTATTCTGGAAACACCCTGATCGCCCTGTTTCCAGGGTTGTTCTGAAGGGTGATCCGAAATATTTTCCGAAAAGCAAAACCGTTTCCAGTGAGTGGTAAATTAAAACTTTCTAATTGGCATATTAACAAGAGTCTAAAAATATAAAACCAAATCAAATCAAGACATCTTGTTGTAACCACTAGTCATCTTGTAGAACGACTTTGCTGCAAACACTTCACAGAATATGCTTCAAACACCGCACGGAACCTGTTTGTCACAGCTGCACATATCTTATGTTTCAAACACTTCTCAGGATATGCTTCAAAACACCTTACAGAGCCTGTTCCTCACAGGTGTTCTTACATTGCTGACTTGAGTACCTGTTCTTGATAAACCATTAGTCAAGCAGTTTTAATACATTAAGAACAGTAGTAAGGTCCTGTTTGGAAAGCCTGTTTGGAGCAACAACAACAACACTTGGATTTGTTATCATCAATTTTAATACATTGAGAACAGCAGTGAGGTCCTGTTTGGAAAGCCTGTTTGGAGCAGCAACAACAACACTTGGATTTGTTATCATCAAAACTTTATACATTCTAACAAATTCCCCCTTTTTGATGATGACAAACCAAGTGACCATATTGACTTTCAAGGGCAATTTAAGTGATTTGTACTAATTATTCAAATTCACATGAAGCAGTTAGTATCGAAAAGATTGTAAGAAAATTAACTCGTCCATGGCAGAACTAAAACAATATTGGTCAACCTATCTTCCCCCTTTTGGCATCATTAAAAAGTAGGGGCGAACAGTCAAACAGAGGGTGTTTGCTATCACCACCACTTGGGTAATGGAGGAAAGTCAACAGGCGATACACTCAAGTGTTTTGGTACGGTAATGAGATTGGCCATCCTAGTCACACACAAGCAATTCACAACAAAAAGCAAGCAAGGCAAAGCCAATCAAAAACAAGATATCCTGTCATTCATCAAAAGAGTGCAACAGAGTACAAACTGATTCACCAAGAGAAGTGAGAACAGGCTATGAGAACAACAGATGGGAACAGCTCATGAGGGGTGTTCAAGGAGCAGAAGGAGAAAATTTTGCTGAAAGTGAAGAGAGAAGGGCGAGGAGATCTGCATGGCGTTTTGCATTTAGAGCTTTTTCCTCGTCCAGGGCAGCCTTTACAGCGTTAAGCTCAGTACTGAGGCGAGAGTTTTCTTCCAAAGCAGCCTCAAGCTTGGTTGAGGAACTGCCAGGAACAGGAGGACGGGGTGTTCTGGTCCCCTGTTCTGAGGCAGACCCTTCAATCAAAGCATACCCACACCCCATAAGGGTGTTACTCCCGATCTCATCAATGAACTGAGCGCCCACCTTCTTCTGCAGTGTCACCCCAAAGTGCTCAAACACACTAGTCAGAAAGAAGCCGTATCCCAGATCATGTTCCCTAGAGGTGTTTGCAATTCTTGCAATATGTCGAATCATGATGGCAGGAAGGTTAATTTGCACTTCCGTGTCCATCAGATCCATCAAACACTGATCCATGGCATCAGTAAGATTGCGACCCTGGCCTCTGGGGATGACATTCTTGATGATAAACCAAAATAGCAATTGATGGAGCGATGGCATGTCCCCTTTCTTCACAGACTTGGGTGTTTGCAGGCTTGGTTGCTGGCTAAATTTCTGGGCGAGTTCCAGCAGCCTGGCTGTCCCTAGAATAGTCTTGTCTTCCCTCACATATATATCAAAGCCTGTGGAGGGAATCCCCAGAATGTCCCCTAATATCTTCGCATCAAAGCGAAACTGCTTCCCATTAACAATACTTGTCACCACTCTTTCGGTGACAGTGTAGTTGGCATAGAACTCTGCCAACTCATGTACAGAACACCCCAACTGGGTGTTTGTAAATAACTCATACCACCCCTGTGCACGCAGCTTGTGCAGAAATACCCCCAGACCCTGTTTCTCAAAATACTTGACCTTTATAATTTTGCCCCTGACAACCCGCCTCTGAATCAATTGGGTCAGTTTGGCTGAGATTGCAGACGGGGTAGATTTCTTGGCTCGTTTAGGTTGGGGCTCAGTAGGAGGGTCTTGGGTGGAGGCATGTTTGAGGGAGGCTTTTCTCTTGGGAGTTTTGAGGGGTGATGGTTTTGGTATAGAAAGAGGCTTATCCTCTGAGGACTCTGAGAACACAGGCGTGCCTTGTTTGAAGGCAGTATTCTCAGTGTCGCTATCTGATGAAGGCTCAGAGGAGGAATCAATCTCCTCAACAACAGGGGCTGACTGTTTGGCAGGACGAGGAGTCGAGTGAAAAGCTATTCGAGCTGATTTTCTTGTGGGTTTGTTTGTGGGTTTGGCTGAAGAGGGGATTTGTGGTTTTGGTTTGACAGGGGGTTCACTTTTTGAGGGCGCTTCAGTCTGGCCGCTTTTAGGCCTTGATGGTGGTCGTGTTCTTGGTACTCTAGCACGCCTAGCCACAATTTTGTACCTTTTGCGTTTCTCACCAGTTTGTGTTACCGGTATGGCTTGTGCAGGCTTAACAGGGGACTCCTCCATTTGACCACTACTTCCCCCTTTGTTTTTTTTTTTGACAAATCCTCCCCTAGGTCATCCTTAAAAACTTCAGACCCTATTTCTGGCCCTGTTTCCTGCTCAGGAAACAGCCCAAACGAATTGATGTCATCTAACCCATGGTCCAACAGAAAGAGTTCATCTAAAGCCCCAATTTCTCTTTCAGATGCCCCAATAAGTTCTTGGGGTTGACATGCGCCCGTTTCACCAAACAAAATCAATTCCCACCCAAATTTGTACGGGATGTCTTCCAATTTCAAATTCACTGTTCTAAGGTCGATACTTTTCAAAAACCCAAAAGGTTTATAGGCAATGGATCGAGGAGGTTCAGTATTTTTACCTTCTATGAGGGCCGTCAGAAATTGTGTAGGTGCAAATAGGGCTGTGGCTGTTTGCAAGGCTGTGCCCTGTGTCTGGTTGCCCTGGGTCAAGGTCGAGGAGCTCTCGAAGCTAATGGGGAACGCCATTTTTCAGAGGAAGGAGAGAGATTAGGGTTTCTTGAACAGAGTTTCAAAGCAAGAGAGTTTCGGTGGAGGTGAGAGATTGAGCAAGAGCTTTAAAGGGAGAGAGAGACGTGCGAAATCTTTAAAAGATTTTGCCCGTTTTTGCAACGGACTTTAGCATTTATTGCGCACGCCTCGGGAAGAGATTAGCAGTTTTCAATTTATTGCATATATTTGACAAACAAGAGGCGTACCTGTTTCTAATGCTTGTTCTTGAGGTTACTTGCTCGGTAACATTGGACAATAAGGGCAATCTCATTAGACCTCAACGAGTGTCAGCAAGTTGCAAACCTCACATATGCTAAACATAGCACACAAGTTGATTGCAAACAAAAATTTAACATGTTGTACCCGTCACTTTTAAATTTTGCAAACAAGGAGAGAGAACAGGTTGGTCAGGTTGTTCTAATTAAGCCTAGTTCGAGTCTATTCCTTTCAAATTGTTCTCTACTCAATGCCTTTGTGAATATATCAGCAATTTGATTTTCAGTGGCACAAAAATTCATTGAGATCACTCCCTTTTTAACATTGTCTCTCAAGAAATGATGAGAATGTCAATATGTTTTGTTCTCTTGTGTTGACATGGATTTTTGGCAATGTTAATTGCACTTATGTTGTCACAACAAATAGGAATGCATCCTATGTCAACACAAAAGTCCTTGAGTTGTTGTCTTATCCATAATAACTGAGCACAACAAGATGCGGCTGCCACATACTTAGCTTCTGCTGTGGACAAGGCAACAGAGAGTTGTTTCTTGGTTGCCCAAGATACCAAACAAGGTCCAAGAAAGTGAGCCATACCTGAGGTGCTTTTCCTATCAACCAAGAAACCTGCGTAATCAGCATCAGCATACCCAATAAGATCAAAGTTGCAACCTTTAGGATACCATAAGGCTAGATCAGGTGTATGTCTTAAGTACCTAAAAATCCTTTTAACAACCTTTAGATGAGTTTCTTTAGGGTTTGACTGAAAACGTACACATAGACTAACACTAAAAACAATGTCAGGTCTACTAGCAGTTAGATATAAGAGTGACCCTATCATGCCCCTATAGGATTTCTCCTCAACTGAGGGACTACCATCATCCATTACCAACCTAGTTGAAGGAGAGATGGGAGTATCAATGGGCTTGGCTGACTCCATCCCAAAACGCTTAAGTAATTCCTTAATATACTTTTGTTGATGGATCATGGTGCCGTTTGAAGTTTGCTTGATTTGCAAGCCTAAAAAGAAATTAAGCTCACCCATCATGCTCATTTCAAACTCACTCCTCATCATTTTTGAAAATTCATTGCACAATTCATGATGAGTTGCACCAAATATGATGTCATCGACATATACTTGGACAATCAACAAATGTTCCCGCTTAGATTTTAGAAACAAGGTATTGTCTACCTTGCCTCTTACAAAATTATTTTCCAATAAAAAGCTTGACAACCGCTCATACCAAGCTCTAGGAGCTTGTTTTAAACCATAAAGTGCCTTGTCAAGTTTGAAAACATGGTTAGGAAATTCATCACTTTCAAAACCGGGGGGTTATTTGACATACACTTCCTCTTTAAGGTACCCATTTAGAAACGCACTTTTAACATCCATTTGATATAACTTGATCTCCATGTGGGCTGCAAAAGCTATCAAGATTCAAATAGCTTCGATCCTTACAACAGGTGCAAAAGTCTCTTCATAATCAATTCCCTCTTCTTGGTTGTAGCCTTGAACCACCAGCCGGGCCTTGTTCCTAGTGACTGTTCCGTACTCATCTAGCTTGTTACGGAACACCCACTTGGTTCCAATGATTGTTCTATCCTCTGGCCGTGGCACAAGGTGCCATACCTTGTTTCTTTCGAACTGATGGAGTTCTTCTTGCATGGCTGTGACCCAATCTGAATCTGCAAGAGCTTCATTAATATTCTTAGGCTCAATTTTTGAGAGAAAAGCATAGAAAGCACAGAAATTTTTAAGCCTAGATCTAGTTTGAACTCCTGCATTAATATCAGACAAAATTTGATCAAGAGGATGTGAACTTTGATATTTCCATGATCGTGGTGAAAGTGGGTTCACAGATATGCTCTCCATCCTAGCTGGAATACTTGACGAAAGAAGTTCAGGTCCTGTTCCCAAGCCTGGTTGGGAGCCTGTTCCTGAAATTATCTCAGAAGGGTTCGGCTGATGTTGTCCTGAATAGGGTTTCACCCTGTTTCCCCCTGTTTGGTTCACACCCTGCCTACCTTCCTGAAGAACAGCTTCAGGCCTTGATCTCTCAGGTTGATCCTTACCTGGTTCATCTTGAAGCAGCATGTCTTTTTTAACAAGACCTAGTTCGAGGTCTTCCTCCTGTGCATCATTCTCACTTAGAGAGTTAGTTTCATCAAAAAGCACATGCACACTTTCCTCAACACACAAGGTTCTCTTATTAAACACTTTGTATGCCTTACTATGTGAGGAGTAACCGAGGAATATTGCCTCGTCACTCCTTGGATCAAATTTCCCTAAGGCATCCTTTCCATTATTATGCACAAAACATTTACACCCAAAAACATCCTTTCCAATATTTGGTTTTCTTCCTTTGAGGATCTCATAAGGAGTTTTGTTAAGAACAGGTCTAATCATGCATCTATTTATAATGTAACATGATGTGTTTAAAGCTTCAACCTAAAAATTTCTAGGAAGACCATTAGCAACAAGCATTGTTCTAGTCATGTCCTCTAGAGTATGATTTTTGCGCTCTACCACCCCATTCTGTTGGGGTGTTCTTGGAGCTGAAAAATTGTGATCAACACCATGCTCATTACAATAGTCAATAAAGCTCGAATTTTCAAATTCTGTACCATGGTCAGACCTTATGCATACCAAAGAGTGTCCTACCCTCTTTTCAGTCTTTTTAATGAAAGCAAGAAATTTTTCAAAAGTTTCATCTTTAGAAGCCAAAAACAAAGTCCAAGTGAAACTAGAGTAGTCATCCACTATCACAAGCACATACCTCTTGCCACCTCGGCTCATGATCCTCATTGGACCATATAGATCCATATGTATTAATTCAAGGGGTCGAGTAGTGCTTATACACTTTTTAGACTTAAATGAATTTTTGACTTGTTTGCCTTTGGCACATGCATCACATACCTTGTCATCATTGAATTTCATGGAAGGTAAGCCAACTACTAAATCTTTGGTTACAAGTTTGTTCAAAAGAGAGTGGCTTATATGACCTAATCTTTTGTGCCAAAGCATAACATCATCTTTTAAGGCACTCAAACAAGTCAAATTATTTTGGGGAAGAGTAGAAATACACACTTTATAAACATTTTTGTGTCTCTTCCCCCTCAACACAACATCTCCTGTGTTCATGTTTACAACCAAGCAACGTGCTGGAGAGAACACTACTAGGTTGTCTTTGTCACACAGTTGGGACACACTTAGCAAGTTGTGTTTTAAACCATTCACAAAATAAACATTGTCAATTGAATGTGAGAGTGACTCACATATCTTACCTATACCGACAATGGTCCCAGATTTGCCGTTTCCAAATGCTACACTCCCTCCTTCTGATGCTGCAAGTGATAGAAAATTGGATTTTTCACCAGTCATATGCCTCGAACACCCACTGTCAACATACCACAGCTGCCTGTTTCCTAGACTGTTTTCTGCACTGTTTGCTGGGCTGTTTGCTGGGTTGTTCTCTCTCACTTCAGCCTGCAAAACAAATCAAGGGTTAGTTTTGGGAACCCAGATCCACTTGGGTCCCATTTCTTTAGACGTGCAAATCTCATCTTTCCTAACCCACATTTGTTTTACATGCACTGAGTTCTTTTTAATGGCATACTTTCTTATAGGACAAGCATATCGATAATGCCCCGTTTTACCACAATGAAAACAAACAATATTTTCAGGTAATCCCACATATTTGTTATTCACTGGGTAGGTCATCTTAGGCACAAAACCTAGTCCTCTTCTATTTTGACTATGATGAGTGTTTAACCATTCCAACACCCTTGAGGACCTGTTCCAGAGCTTGTTTGTGGCAAGGTCCGATTCTAAGTGTTTTATTTTTTCAAGCAAGTTTCTGTTTTCTTCCAGCAAAGACTCGACCTTACCTTTTAAGTCAAGAGATTCTTTTTCTAGCTCAGTCAGTTTAGTGGAACAAGTCTCTTCTTTCATAAGTAGAGTTTCTTTAAGCACATTGATGTTTTCATGCAAGGCAAGAGTCTCTTTGTCAACTTCAAGCTTTTCTAATTTAAGGGTTTCATTTTCAAGTTCTAAATCTCGAACATCCCCTTTTAATTTAGCACATATATCCATTATATTGTACACTAATTTCTCAAGAGTTGATTTATTTAGACCACGTACCTTGTTCTTGAGTTGAGTCAGACTATCCGTTGACCCATCATCTGAATCAGTGTCACTCCTTGCCATGAGTGCTACATCAGCTTCCCCAGCTTCAGACCCTTCCTCATCCTCACTTGAATCTCCCCAGGCCGCGAGCATAGCTTTTGAGAACCTTTTCGCTGAGCTGCTTACACCCTGTTTCCTCCCCTGTTTTCTGGGGTGTTCGGGTTCTTGTTCTTCCTTGTGCAGTGGGAAGTTTCTCACAATGTGGTCCAGCTTACCACACTTGAAACACCCAGTGAACTGTTCCCGAGGGGTGTTTATGGCTTTGCCGAAGTCCTTCCTTTTGATGTTTTCTTTGACTTTCTTGAAGAACTTCTTAAATTTTTGAGTCATCATGGCAATCTCCTCCTCCTCAGAATCAGAATCATCTTCTAAGGCCTTTAGTGCAAGACCTCGTTCTCTCTTTGTCTCATCTTTCTGTTGAGAATATTTCCTAAGTTCATATGTTTGGAGGTTGCCAATCAGCTCATCTAGGGTGATCTTGTTTATGTCCTTAGCTTCTTGGATGGCCGTTACTTTCGCTTCCCAAGAATGAGGTAAAATTCGTAGGATCTTCCTTACCAATTCTTCGGTGGTGAAGGATTTTCCCAAGGATTTCAACTCATTCGTTATGTGAGTGAAGCGAGTGTACATGTCCATCACACTTTCCCGATCACCCATCTCGAACACCTCATACTTTCTCATAAGCAATCGGGATTGCTTTACTTGATTGGTCCCTTCATGAGCTCCTTGCAAAGCATCCCAGATTTCTTTGGCCGACTCACATTCAGATATGCGAGTATATTCATCAGGACCTAGGCCAAAATATAGGAGTTTCTTGGCCTTGGCATTCTTCTCCATCATCTTGTAATCTTCAGCATTGAACTCCTTAGGCTCCTTGGGGATTGACTTTCCATCTTCAGTTGTTTTCTTAGGGATGAGTGGTCCATGCTTGATGAGCATCCACAACTCATAGTCCTCGGCTTGGATGTAGTTTTCCATCCTATTCTTCCACCAACTATAGTGTTGGCCATTAAAGTATGGTGGACGAGTTATGGATTGAACTTCAAGCATGCCTTGTGGAGTACTCATCTTCAAGGATCTCTCAAAGGTGTTAGCTTTTCAAAGGAGAACCTGCTCTGATACCACTTGTTGAATTAGAGAGTACACAACCACAAGAGGGGGGTGAATTGTGGTGTCCGATTTTCGCAAGTTGCTGACAAACAGTCTTAGACCCTGTTCGCACAGGTTGTTTCTGAGATAAGCAGAAGCGAAAATCCAACAAAATTGAATGCGGAAATAATGGACACAGGATTTTTACGTGGAAAACACCTCTAGTCCAACTGAGGTTAAAAACCACGACCTACCTCGTGTAGGATTTAAACACTTCACTAAACGGGCTAATCACGTTACAATAGTAACACACCTTGTTACAACTTGTAACACACGTAACCTGTCTTCCCTAAGACAAGTTACCCCACGTCCAAAATCCCCTTGATTTGGACACACACTCTACTCACTCTTGTGAAAGAAGAATGTAAAGAAAAAACACCCTATTACAATACTTCTCAACTAAGCTAATATAGGGTACAATGAAGTCCTAGTGTGCCAACTTTGAAAGCTCAATTAATTCACTCATAAGGCTCGGTTTTCTTTTCAAACGTTTTAGCTCATGAACTCAGATTTTTTCTCTTTGAAAACCGATGTGTCCAAGATTGTAAGAAGCCGCCTTTTATAGTGCTTGGAATACAATTCATCAAATTTTTGGAAACTAAAAATTCTAGAGAAAATAGAATCCTTTAGCTACAAGGGGTAAGGTGACATGAGCTGAAAACACTTCCTGAACCGCGTGCATAAGGCGGTGTTCTTCAGCAGCTAGCCCATGCTTTTCTTAACTACCTTATCCACTTGCCAAAAATTGGATATTCTTTTTATTCAAAAAGATTTTGCAAATTCCTTAAGATTTTTGATAACCGTTTTTTAAGGTAAAAAATAAGATACTCCATAGAAAAATCTTTCTTGCAAATCTTTGAAGAAGCTGCTCAAAATCCAAAAGATAAAAATCGTGCAAAGCAGTTTTTCGCAGCTTATTCTGGAAACACCCTGATCGCCCTGTTTCCAGGGTTGTTCTGAAGGGTGATCCGAAATATTTTCCAAAAAGCAAAACCGTTTCCAGTGAGTGGTAAATTAAAACTTTCTAATTGGCATATTAACAAGAGTCTAAAAATATAAAACCAAATCAAATCAAGACATCTTGTTGTAACCACTAGTCATCTTGTAAAACGACTTTGCTGCAAACACTTCACAGAATATGCTTCAAACACTGCACGGAACCTGTTTATCACAGCTGCACATATCTTATGTTTCAAACACTTCTCAGGATATGCTTCAAAACACCTTACAGAGCCTATTCCTCACAGGTGTTCTTACATTGCTGACTTGAGTACCTGTTCTTGATAAACCATTAGTCAAGCAGTTTTAATACATTGAGAACAGCAGTAAGGTCCTATTTGGAAAGCCTGTTTGGAGCAACAACAACAACACTTGGATTTGTTATCATCAATTTTAATACATTGAGAACAGCAGTAAGGTCCTATTTGGAAAGCCTGTTTGGAGCAACAACAACAACACTTGGATTTGTTATCATCAAAACTTTATACATTCTAACAGGTAGCAAACAATCCCAGACCTTTTATGCCCCAATTCGAAAATAAAAAACAAAATAAAATTTAAAAAAATAGTAAACTTAATTGGTCGATCACTAATAAGTTTTAAGACAAACTTGCAAACCAAATTGACTTTTTGAAATGAGCGATAACCAAAGGGGCACCGATACGATGATTGGTTTACACTAACCATAAACCAAAGGGACGCCAAAAAGGACAATAAGCTTGCTTTAGAAAGGCTTTTAAAAGGTCCCTAGGCAATTCCTAGTATGGAACCATCTAACCCCATGGGCTCGGACTGAGGATCCAAATTTGGGGGCGATGGTACGATGTCGTGATGGAGCGCATCCTGATACCACCCGTCGTCACCGATAGCCTCTACTAATCAATGCATTAAACTAAGATTAACTACGCTAATGAACAATTATGCAGCTTATTGGTATAAAGTAATAGGAATTAAGAAATAATACCAGCTCTCAAGAATTCAAATAAATAAATTAAATAATTGCAGCGGAATTAAGGAATACAATAATCAGAGGACCCCCAAGATTAAAGAATATCAAGCTTTGACTTGTGCCTTAGAAGGTTTTTAGGGTAGATTTGAGATGGGTTTTATAGGATGTTCTGAGCCCCTTAATATTCTACCTGAGTTTTCTGGGATTTTGGTTACATCTCCAGTCAAATCTTTAGAGTTTGTCACTTTAACTCCCAGTTGACTAAATCTAAATGGATCACCTACCTAGACGGAACTGTAATAGTTGAGACTCATTTTAGAAGACAACAAGAACTATGATAACCCGGCCGAGTTCCTATTATCAGATATACGGCCGCTTTCCTGGTCGGTTTAGGTAAGAACTTGGCTTGGTTTTTGGGCTAGGCAGGTGCCTGTTGAATTGGACATAACATTCCCATTCTACCTCCATTTTTTGTGATTAATTTTTTTTCTCAGAAATCTTATTAAGTATATTTCCTAATGGAACTAACTTCATTACTTTTGGACAAGTGTGGAAAAAGATATAAGCAAAATAGTGAACATGTATTATTTTCAGCCAAGACCCCAATATTCAACTCATATCCTTTTCGTGAATTATTAGATTTTGATGTATTATATGTAATGAGAAAGCATATTCGATGGAGAATATCATTGTTTAAACCTAATAGGACCCTAGAGTATGGTAAAAATACGGAATGAATTTCACTAGAAACCAAATACCGTGAATTTGGGCCTATTTAGGTTCCTTTAGCTTTTGGTGGGTATCTTTTTGTTTGGATTTGTCAGTTAAAAGGATGTTGGTACATTTTAAGGCTCTTTATTTTCAATATCTGAGGGTCCCTAAGTCGTATACTATTAGTTTCATATCAAGGGGTACATTATAAAAAGAAGTCACTTTTAGGTGTCTACATTTAGCCCCCAGTTTGACCAAGCCCAAGTGAGGCGAAGGTTAAAGTAGATAGTACTAGGGCTTACCTATTTAATGCTTTATTTTGACCTTTTACCGGTCTAGTGGCTCTGATTTGATCTCTTTCCGGTCTAGCAGACCCTTCGGTGGTGCAGCGGATCTTTGACATGTCTAACGATTCTGAATGGTAGATTTTTCACTAATCTGGTAGACCTTTCTCTGATAAAGCAGACCTTTCACTGATCTAATGGTTCTAAATGGTTGACCTTTCACTGGTCCAGCTGACCCTTTACCGGTCTAGTGGACCTTTCTCTAATCAAAGGGATCTTGATGTTAGTAGTGTGGGAGCCTGAAGATCGATAGCTAGATCCCTGCGAACGTAATGTCGTTTAAGCTTAAAGACTAGTACCTAAATCCCCATGAACTGATGGCGTAAGAGCCTACGATTAATAGTTTGAGCCTGGTGGCATCCGAGCTGGAAGACCCATTGCCAGATCACTATGAACTTAATGGTGCAAGAACCTAAAGACTTGTAACTAGATCCCTACAAACAAGGTGGCGTCTTAGCATGGAGAGCTATAGCCAGATCCTTGTGAAATTGGTGGCATGAGAGCCTAAGGTTCTATAGCTAGATCCCTGTGAACTTGGTGGCATGTAAACCTGAAGACCTATAGTTAGATCCCTGTGAACCTGATGATAAGAAAGACTAAAGACCTATGGCCATATCACTGTGAAGGTGGTGGTGTCTAAACCTAAATTCCTATAGCTAGATTCCTGTAAACTTGATGATATAAGAGCCTAAAGACCTGTAGCCAAATCCATATGAGCTTGACAGAGTGAGGGCCTACTATTGGTTAGGTGTTGAAATGCCCAAAGCTTGCAGTTCGACCTTTCATCAATCGGGTTGATGTCATCTCCTTTTGATGAGAGCATGGTGAATGTTGAGATGTCCTCGATGTTAAGGGGGCTTTTATGAAGATAAAGATGAAAAAGTGTCCTTTATAACTAAATCCTTACGAACTTGGTTAGATGATAACCTATACTTTACTTGGCATCCTCTTTGAAATAATGTGGGTGAACTCCCTAAAGGTGATGATGAATGTGTAAAGCCTACTTTTAAGATGAAGATAGCATGTACTTCATCTGAACCTGCTTAAGCCAAGGGTTAAAGTATTATGGTCTTTTATAATAGCTGTTTGATACAATCTGAAGAACCTATGATGTTGATTTATAGATGACCAGGGTTGTGTACCATTCCTGTAGGGTCGCTATCTTGCTTAAATAGGCACTTTCTTCAATCTAGAGTTCCATATTGATTAAGTGGTGCATAGGCTAGTAAGTAGGTTAAAGACCCTGGTACAGATGTCATTGGTAGTCGAAGTAAGACTATGCATGCATTTTGACAATGTAGACTTAATTGTTCTCACTCACGAAGACCTAATTCCACATTCAAGTAGGTGAAAGTTTCATGCCATTTTGATAAGGCATGATTAAAGTACAGGAGACTAATAGATTAGGTATAGTGCAGTTCTATAACTTTGCTACAACATACCGAAAGTAAAAGGTCGAGAGATTGGTAGGTTAGGCTCGGCCATAGGGTATAAGTTGGCCAGGATAGGGAATCTTTTCTTTTAATAAAGGAGTAACCCTTAATTTTTTTAATTATAGTGCTCCTGTTTTGAAGAAGCCCTAAATTTGTTTTTGTTTTAAAAGAGGCCCTAGATGTGTAAGATATGGTAGATGTGATTGCTTTTGTTTGTGCTACTTAGAGTTGCCCTTAGTTTAGCATAAAGATATCATCATCTCCTTATCGAGAAATGTTTACTATGATAGAGGCCCTAATTGTCTAGGAAAATGTAGAAGAGCGCCCTATTTTATATAGTGGGTGAGTGCCCACTTAGAAAGGCTGAAAAGATAGAGCTCGTCCCCATTTCTGAATTTGTAATAATGCTTAAGACACTTGAATTTTAGAATGGGGATGAAATTAGAGGCTATGATGATTACAAAGAGGTGGTAAAGTTAGTGAATGGTTTGCGCAACTCTAGCTTAATGAGAGTACACAATAGAATGCTTCTTGTAATCAAAAAACAAAGATTTTATTTCTACTCTCTATTTAAATGACTTGCTTTTTTAGGTTTTTGGGCTGGCCACTCTTTTTCTTTCCCTCCTTTTTTTGACCGAAAGAGTTAAGTGAGATGTTTCTTCATAGAAAAAATCTTCATTTTTGGGCCTCAAAGAAGTTATCTATGTATCTAACGTGGAATTACATCAGTTGTAGTTCGTAAGTAAAAACATGCAACATAAATGAGGGATGCCTCCAGGATGACTTTTTAAGGCATGCTTAAGGGTTAGGTGCCAAAGAAAGGAAATTGGTGCAAGTTCTCAAACAACCCTTATGAAATCCCAAATGTGCCCAGGTGATGAAGTTAGTACGGATCATCAATTTCTTCCTCTCTTTATTCTTCTTTTTTTAAAGCTCTTTTTTGGTTCTTCTTTTCTTTTTTCCTCTAGTTTTTTTTTTTTTTTTGAGGTTTTTAGAGGGAACCATTTGACTAAACCCTCTCTCTCTCTCTTTTTTTTTTTTTTAAACTACTGACTTCGATGTCATCCATTACACACTTCCACTCCCAACTTAGGTAAAATATAGCTACCAAAGAAATGTGCTCATTTAAAGCATCAAAGTAGCTCCAAGTGGTAACATATCTAGTTTGACAAAGGCATTTATGTAGGTTACCAAAGGTGACCTCCTATCTGAGGCATGTCCTTTGTAGCTGCAAGACTTATTGCAAAGAAATTCCTAATCTTTCCCTTCTCTAATGATGGATTGAAATTTTTAGACTCTTTTCTTAAAATAGGAAATTGTTTGCAAGTTAAAGTCAATTTTCAATGTAGAATATAATTTTTAGGTATACTTGCATCAGGCGTGCTTGCACTAAAGGTGCTATATATTAGGTTAACAGTATCTCTAGATTAAATCATGGTATTAACCCTTAGAAGAATATTTGGTTAACTTGGTGGGCTAGGTGTATTAGACTTTTCAACTGAGCATGTAATTGTTTCACTCACTCATGACATATATTCTTGCACCATATGTCACGGGAAAGCAATCAAAATGTTTTAGTATTGCCATGCATATCATAGATGATGCACGAAGCATTTAGGTCATGAGATGACTTTTCCAAACTTTACCTAAATCAGTTACAACTTATAAATTTAAATTAGGGTGGAATCCATGTGTGTGCTTGACTCTGTGAATGTTTGGAATTCTAACCAACTGTCTAAACCTAACCCATACCCAGGGTTCATAAAATCATCATTATCTCTAGGAGGGTTAGGAAATGTCAAGTGTAGAAGTATGGGTTAGCAACTAAAAAATGGTTTATTAGGCTAATTAAGCTTTAATGGCACTTGACTTAAAACTCGAATAAGTTCTTGCCACATTGAAGTTCATAAGAGCCATAGCAATGGTCTTGGTTTTAAAAATAATTAAAAAGAAGTAGATACCCCAATGGGTTTTCTTCTTAAAAAAATAGTTTACATACCACCCTACGTTTAGGAAAATGAGTGGAAATTACGTCCCTAGGAGCCCTCCGAGGATATGAGAAGTATGTATGCATGAGTTTGGGTGTCTAGAAGGGACGTCACTCACCTTTGGGCCCTTAGGGAACCCATCCGAGATCCTCATAAGGAAGCCCAGTCATGTTTTCCTTGCCTTAAGTCTTTTTTTCGTATGCTTTCAAGGTCAAAATCTAGGTCAAAGTCCAATCCCTCACCCATTCTGATTATGGGAAGTAACAAAATGGATCAACTTATGAAGGTGTTTGGGAGTATACAGACTAGAATGGAAGAGAGTAATAGGATAATCCAGTTGATGGCTACCGCACTCTAAAAGCTTACCATGAAACCCCAAAGGCATGATGGTGAGTAGCCCTATGATGAAGAATGGGAAGATCATAGAAAGAGAGAGCCTAACAATAAGAACAAGGAAGAAGAAGGGGAAAAGGGCACTCGTCAAACTGACCCACAAGTAGATCGTATAGGCCAACTGCTTAAAGAATCTTTGATGTTTAACAATAACTTCAATGATTATAGGATACACTTTAATTCCAAAATAAAAATTACCTGCGAAACTTACAATGCCAGATATCAAATTCCATGGACTTGAAACCCTCACCACCATGTGAGGAATTTTTTTAGTGCCACGACTTTAAAAGGAATTGAAAAAGATATCTTTTACGTCATATTTCTTTGGATGTTTAACAAGGACATAATGAGATTGTACAATGCTATCAACCCATGAAAGGTCATGACTGGGGATGATCTTCGCAGGGAATTTCTAGGTCAGTGTTCATGCAATGTTAAGCTGCCAATCACTCTAAAAGACTTGGAATTAATTAAGCAAGAGGAAAAAGAAGGATTTTCTGAAAAACAGTGTCACTTGATTAGCTTCTAAGGGTCTATCCACCATATGGGAGGCCTTTACCCTCTATCGAGTAAGGAAGTTAGAAAATCCTTCTTTTTCTCTTGCTTGAATAATTCCAAGTCTTTGAGTGTGATTGGGAGGTTAACATTGCATGAACACTAATGTAGAAGTTCCATGTAAAGATCATCCCTATTCACAACCTTTCATTGGTCAACAGCAACAGCATTGTGCCATCTCATTATATCCTAGTCAAATGTACAAGAAAATATAATGCGAAAGATATCATTTGTCAATTCCTTTTAAATTCATGGAACTAATAAAATTCCTCACATGGTGGTGACATTTTTTAATTCCATGAAATTTGATATCTGACATGGTAAAATTTAAGGGATAATTTTCCTTTTCGAATTGAAGTGCATCCCGCATAATCATTAAACCTATTGTTAAACATCAAAGATTCTTCAAGCAACTGCTCTATACGACCTACTATAAATCAGTCTGAGGAGTTCCCTTTTTCCCTCCTTCCTCCTTGTTCTTATAATTTAGCTCTCCATTTCCATCATCTTCCTACTTTTCATTATGAGGCTTGTCACCATTGTCCTTTTAGGGTTTCTAGGTAAGGTTTGAAATGCGGTGGCCATTAGCTCCATCTTTCTTTCACTCTCCTCCATTCTAGTCTGTGTTCTCCCTAACATCTTCACAAGTTGATCCAATTTGTTACTTGCTACCATCGAAATGGGTGAGGGATTGGACTTTGACTTAGATTTTGACGTTGATCTAGTAGGTGGAGTTTCCTCAGACTCTTCTCAAGATATGAGCCTCCTGACTTGTGGATTTTGCTCGTATATCTTCTTAGTCTTCCCTATTTGTCAATAAAGTGTTAGTTTAGGGGAGTAGAATGCTATAGAGGTAAACAACATAAATGAAAGGCCAATGGCATTGGCTTTGAGTTAATGACTTGCAGCCCGGTAACAACGAGGCAATAACTTAGGGAGCTTGAAAGTTTATGCTAAGGCGGCAATAAATTAGGTAAAGATGTTAGTCTTAGGCTTACCCTAGATTGGGTCCTAAGTTAGCCTTACAAAGCTAACCTGAGGGCCTAAGTCAGATCTCAATCTTTCCCAGATAAATCACAGGCCTAAACTTGACTTTAGTTTGGCTTGCTTAGAATATTCTAGTTTAGCCATATGGGTAAATCTAAGTATACTGATGCATGGATACTAGACCTAGGGAACGGGCATATGATTCATGGACAATGGACTTATGCACGGAAAACATATCATGGTCCTAATGGAATTTATTATGAAAAATTGCACAATTGGATGTAACTTATGATGGACATGAATTCTAAAAGTCTAAGTGGTCATGTTATTGACATTAGGCCTAGATAACTCAAAATAAACCATGTCGACCCATGAACTAATTCCAAATAGTGAGAGCCCAGTGTGCCGATTTCATTCTATGAGTACTGATAGGGAAAGAAAACTATGGCAAGGAAAACTAGACCGGACTTCCTTGTAAGGATCCCGGTCGGTTTCCTATGGGCGCTAAGGTGACTGTTGTCCTTCCTAGAGATAGAATCCCATATGCAAACTTCCCAGATCCTAGTCGGGCTCCTATGGACCTAATCTCTACCCATTCTCCTAAATGTAGGATGGTATGCGAATTGTATTTTTTTAACAAAACCAAGCTAGATTTTTCCCTTTTTTCAAATTGAGGCCACTGTTATGAATCTTATAACTTTGAATGGGATGAGAACTTATTCTGGTTTTGAGTCAACAGCCATTAGAACTGAATTAGTTCAAAATCCATTTTTAAGTGCGTAGCCCGCACCACTACCGTTGACATTTCCTCACCTGGGCTCTCCTGGACACAATGATAACTTTATGAACACCAAAGCATCAATACATAGGTCTTTAGGTAAGGGTTATGTTTAGACAGTTAATTAGAGTTCTAAACATTCATAGGATCACGCACGAACATGAGTTCTAACCTAATCCAGAGTTCCAACCTAATCTAGAGTTCCAAGTTATAAGTGTTTTAG
>JAKOGI010000444.1:0-65000 GCA_029747015.1 Carnegiea gigantea | reverse complement strand
AGTCAAAATCCAATGCCTCACCCATTCCTATAGCAGGATGTAACCAAATGGCTCAAATTATAAAGATAGTAAAGAGAATGCAGGCTAAAATAGAGGAGAATGAAAGGAAGATAGAGTTGACGGCTGCGCAGTCTAAAACTGTACCAAGGAACCCTAAAGGGGCGATAGTAAGGAGCCTCGTGATGAAGAATAAGAAGATAATGGAATAAAAAAGCCAAATAATAAGAAGAAGGAAGAAAAAGAGGAAAAGGGCATGCCTCAAAATGATCCATGAGTAGATGGCATAGAGTAGCTGCTTAAAGAATCTTCAATCTTTAATAATAACTTTAATGATTATGTAAAAAACAATTCAATCCTAGAGGGAAACTTAACCCAGAAATTTACCATATAAGATATCAAATTGCATAGAATTGAAAACCCTCACCATCGTGTGAGTAATTTTGTCAGTGCATAACTTTAAACAAATTAATAAAGATATCTTCCACATCATATTTCCTTGGATGTTTGACAAGGACATAATGAGATGGTACAACGCTGTTGATTCATAAAAGGTTATGAATAGGGATGATCTTTGCAAGGAATTTCTACTTCAGTATTCATGCAATGTTAACCTGTTAATCACACTTAGAGAACAGGAATGAATCAAGCAAGAGGTAAAGAAGGATTTTCTAACTTTCTTGGTCAATGGAGGGCAAAGGCCCCCCATATGGTGGACAAACCCTCAAAACCTGATGAATGAGATTTTTCATCAGAAACTTACAACCCATGTATAAGTAACACCTAAGATTCACATCATTTTAAAATTTCAGGATGCTAAGGAATTTTGGCATGCTTATGGAGGAAGAGCTGGCTAGAGAGACGCCTGTAAGAGCTACTAACAATTGGAAGGGCAACTATCAAATAAGGATAAAAATGATAATAGTTTCATATGCAAGGAGGTGCATGCTTTAAACCATTACATTGAATACACCCTGATTGGAACCACATATACTCAAGCGTTAGAACAGCTTCTATCTAAAGACAAGATTGACCTCTCGCTAATTAAACCTAAGACAAAGGACACATAAAAGTCTTAGAACTGGTCCCCGAGCAAGTCTTGCAAATATCACTGAGTACAAGGCCATCATACTGACGATTGTTGGACCTTCAAGAACCAGCTTGAAAGCATCCCTACAAAAAAAGGTTCACATAATGATGAAATCAACGATGAAGATTACATTTTAAGCGATAAATTTTTAGAATTAGTGCTAGAAACGGTAACGAACAGGGGTGTTAGTGTTCTCTCATTGCTACAAACCTAACAATGCCAGCAACCAAAGTAGTGATGGACCAAGGGCCAGGGGGAAATTGAGGCACACCAATTGAACGATGGTATTGGGAATCTGTCGCCATGAGCAACAGATTTAGTGACGGAACTAGCATTTCCAATATAATTTATAGACGGATAATCTGTCGCCCTTCCATCGCTATTTTGTTACTTTTTTTAATAAAATGCTTATTTTTTTGTCATCCCTGAGTACAATACATTTAATTCCCTATAGAAAATTGTAAAGAGGATATTCAATCCATTCAATGTTTCATTCGAAACGCTCTCAACAATTCCTAAGCCACAAACAAGCTAAATATCACTTACAAATCAAAATAGTTTCCAAGGGTACTCAACAACAATTCCCAAACCCTAGACCAACCGTTTTCAAGTTATAAACAACAATAATTCCCAAACCTAGTGTTCTCAAGTCACAAGTTCACAACTAAAATAGTTTCTTAGTGAACTTAACAACACCATCACCAAGACAAGGGGAGAGACAAGCAACTTAGGAATCAATCTCCGAGGGTAGTATCATCATATTTCTTATCGTCATCTTCATTAGGTTGTGCATGGTTAACAAAGAGTGGTTGAGATCCCAAGCCAGACGCCTGTTGGATTTGAAAAAATGAATGCATGCACTTATCGATGCTCATTATTTGTTTGTTGAATTCCTTATTTCTTTGGTTGAGCATTTTGTTAGATTCCTTTAGTTGTTTATATTTTTACATAAGCATCCTGCAATTTTCAGCTGGCAAAGTTAGCTCACCTCCCAAGTTGGTTACCACACCCTTTAAATCATTCAGCTTCTCTTGCAATGGCACATCATTTGTACCTACTACAAGCCATTTGTATGAAGTATACATTAGTAATAACAACTAAACTTATCGCACTTCCTCTTCATCAAAACTTTAATTTTAAAACTTTACCAGCTCATTAAGAGAGACTAAAGTTAGAAGATTCCCTAATGTTGACAACTCGTCTTCGGGGTTGTAAATATGCCCTTTTTTATTCATGTAGGCCTTCACCCACAATTCAGTTAGATTTGGAAGTAATTCAGATCGATCTTAAGAATTGCCATATGAGGGTCGTTAGGAGTTTATGGTATTTTGAAATTCTTGTTCAAAGGACAATATCACAACATTTTCAAAAAATCAAGTGTATCATACTTAATGAAAGTAGATGAATCAAGCTTGAACTATTAATTAAGATTGAACACTAAGAATAGCTTATGTATAGATGTTGTGATTTCGTATCAACGCAAGGTCCATCTTTTTTGCCATAGAGTTTGTGAGTGCAGGTGAATAACTCAACAATTGTGGATCCGTCCCAAGTTGTCCCCCTTATGTGCCAAACAAATTTTGAAAAACACATAAGACATCACACTCAGACAAATTGTAGAATGGCTATTGGTAAGTTCTTGGTTCTTCATTCCTGACGTTTTAATTTGCTATTATAGCATCACTAACTATGTACTCCATACAATCTACATAGGATTCATTGTAGTCAGGATTAGTATGACTTGAACTGCCAACTTCGGCCATTTCACTAGCTGAATACCCAAAATCATATTGTTAAGGTTCTACTTCTCCGTGGCTTATCCAATAGAAATACCATTTCACAAAACCCTTATACATAAGGTGCATCGTCACTTCATCAGGTGTTAAGTACACTCCATTTTGTCTTTGGCACATGGACATTTATACTTCCCTCCACTTTGAAACCTTGGCTGTCTACGTGCAAATTCGTCAAATTGATTTACTTCATTTAGAAATTCTTATGTATAATCATTATGATCAAGTAATAAACTATTATACATCCACCATCGATGTGGATGACTAGTCATATTCTACTCAAACAACAATGTATATAAGTTATTAGAGTAGTATTAATTTTAATATATATAATTGTAATTATATAAATTACTTAAATATGTAATATATATATATATATATATATATATATATATATATATATATATATATTTTAATAGCCATGATCCATTAACCTTGATCCACAAAAATATATGTAACTACATATAGTAACTTACATTAAACTTTTTAAATATTCATGATCTGGTACTCACATATTCTTAAACTATTCACCTAAATATTCACAACTTTAATTACTATGGATTTTATTACATTTGCTAATTACTCCTACCTACAAACAAAAAGATCAAATCACATTACCATACAAGCCACATTATAACGCCAAGTTTATACCAACAATCTCATTTAAATTTTCATCTAATACCAATAGCTTCGCGTTCAAAATGGCCAATTTACAAAAATTGTTCACTTCAACTCCAACTAATTTCACAATTCAAATATACATTGCAATAATTTTATACATTTCTACTTATGAGCTCAAACCCTAAATTAAAACTAATTTACCATACCTAAACCCTAAATTAACTACATTAAGGAAGAAGTCCAACTAAATTTCACACAATTACTTCACACAAATTCCAACTCCTTCAAATTATTCACAACAACTCCCACAAATTTAACACAATTACTTCACATATCATTCAACTCCTATAAATTATTTACTTCAAATCCCATAAATTTCACACAATTTCTTCACACATATTTCAACTCCCACAAATTTCACACAATCACTTCACACAAGTTTCAATTTCCACCAATTGTTCACTTGTAAATGCCACTAATTTCACATTTTAATTCAAATTACCAAACCAAAAACCCTAAATTATAATGAGGAATAAGTCAAACCAAATTGAAATAATTACTTCGTACAGATCTCACAATTCAATATAACAATTCGAACTATAATTAAAACTAAATTAGTGAGAGAAAATTTACTAAAAAAGCTTTGAAATAGAGAATGGTGGTTGGCGAGGGCCAAACAGCAGGCGGCAGATGGGTGACAGCATTGGACGGACAACACACTGCGTTGGGCGAATGGCAGGCAGTGTGCTAGTAGATTCACTCATTCGCTCACTCGCTCGCTCTCTCTCTCTCTCTCTCTCTCTCTCTCTCTCTCTCTCTCTCTCCCTCTTTGAAAAACTGAGAATGAAGAACCAGATCTGGTTCTTTTAATAGCCAAAGTGACAGACCATATCCCTACACATTTGGGGCTTTCATTGCAATAAACAGAAATTGGGGGGCTATTCAAAACAAGAGCACTTTAATGAAAAATAGAAGTTTACTCCGCCATTAAAAACAAAGATTAACAATCCTGGGTAAATTATACCTTATGACATGGCCTAACCTAGTAATCACTCAACGTTTTATCCCTCATCCTAGAAAATGTTTTACCCTGAACCATAGACCATCACGTAACTGACCCATCAGTCACTTATGTCCTAATTGGACCTTATCTAATGAACTCCAAACTTAGCATGAGACCTTCACCTACATGTGTATGAGGTTAGGTCATCACATGTCTGCATAGTCAGTACAATTGAGTCTGCGTAGTCATCAATGCTTTCATAGCCTCACTTAGGTTAGTAAGTGCACTCAGATCAATACATGCGATGTTAGCCTATTTAGTAGCCTACCCTCTGCCTTTATCACTTAGGAGTCTTGGATCGAAGGAAGTGTGCATTCAGGTATGCTAGCGAGTGCACAACCCTAGTCATCCATCAATCTAACACACTGTGTGATTGTTTGTTGGTGTAGTCAATCTTAATTTCCTATATTGAGTAGTATAGGTCATTGGTGATGACAAGTGGTGTTGTGATGCACTCCGTCATGACATCATACCTTCGCCCCCAAATCTGAATTCTCGATTTGAGTTTATGTAATTAAATGGTCTCTATACTAGGGATTATTCGGTGCCCTTTCAAAAATCTTTCTAGAGCGAGCTTATCGTCCCTTTTGGTATCCATTCGTTTATGTTTCATATGAACCTGTTGTCCTTTTAGTTATCGCCTGTTTCAAAAGGTGAATTTGGTTTGTAAACTTCTCCTAAAACTCAGAGGTAACTCTACTAATTAAATTTGTAGTCTTTATCTACTTTTCTATTAAATTTTTCTCAATTTGGCAAAATAGGTTATGTGTCCTAATAGTAAGACTGTCTGGAATAGAGGACTCGGCTCAATTCTGGCCCAAGAATTTGGTTGGGTTCCTAGATCAGGGCTACTACCGAGTCCTCTAGACCAAATAGTTAATACTGCCTAGAACCAGATTAGAGAACTAGACCTAGTTTTGGCCAATGGGTTCCTAGATTATTATTTGTTTCTCTAAAGAATTCTTAAAAAATCAATTTAGAATGCAAACACTTAGCAAGTGAGTCTAACCATTCATGGAGGACTGCTCCTGGTGGTTTCCGGTAGTGGTCCTCATACTTGGCAATGTCCATTAAATTGGACTTAGTGCAAAAATTATCTTCAAAATTATCTGATTACCACTTTGTTAAAGTTTCCACACTTAGTTCTTGAATAAGATCTTCGCTTGACCGTTCCTTGACTTTATTGAAACATTAGAATCACCAATAGCAAAAATGTAAATCTTTGCTTAATTAATCAAGCCAATCATGTAATATATTTCAAAGATGTACAAAATGTATTTTCCATAAATGAAAAACAATTTATGTAAACGACTCATCATCTAGCAAATTAGCATATGATCTTGGAGAAAATATACCTATCAATCACAATGAATTAACCACATAATATCTCACAATATACTAGTGAAAATTAAAACATCTATCGAAATACTTTCTAAAAAAAATTGAGTATACTGGCTCAATGATAGGAGAAGCAGAGCATTAAAGGGCCAAGTGAAGAGGAAAATGTAAGTCTGCATCATCCCTTTCAAATGAAAACCCTAATTTTGTTTAACTGTGTGGGATTGTAATTCTTATTTTTTAAATTTTGTATTTATTGTCTTCATCTTCTTCAATTGAAAACCCAAATTTCATATGACTATGTTGCTTTATATTTGTACTTTTTCTTGAAGTCATGGATGGTTCAAAATGAAACGTTCATTGCCCAAATGTAGAGGACCAACTGAAATGGACCACTTTATGGCCAGGTCTGAGAAGAATTTCATAGGTCCATATAATGTTTGTGTCAAATGTGGATGTTTCCTGCTCTGGGTAGACAAGGAAGAACATCATGTTTTGGGGAGTCCTGTCAAAGCAAGACAAACAATCAACGATGCTTGAAAGCAAGATGATCATGTGTTCAACATCAATAGCATGAAAGAGATAAAGATTCAACTAGGTAAGCATGTATCTTGACATGACAGAAGAAGGAAAGAATGAAGAACAACTTTGGGGAGGATTTATGATGCAGGTAGGATTGTTTTGTTGCCAGCAGTGGGAATATTCTTTGTTTTGGTTGTTCTTCTAGCTACTAAAGCTTGATGTTGTTTTGTTAATGAATGTTGCAGGAGTTTGACCCCTCTAAACCAATTTGTATAACAACTTTGGAATGATTAAATGGAAAGTGTTGTGTTTGTCTTAAATTGCTAATGTTTGCAAAGAAGAACAAAGAGATTTAAAGCTTCAAATCTCTTCATTAATCAAAACCAAAATGGAGCAACATATAAATTGTTTAGAAATAAACAAGATTGTCATCGCACTTCATCACCTAAACATATCTAACTATAGTACCTTGCCTTAAATACATCAGTGTACTCCCCCCCCCCAAAAAAAACATGTCAATGACACGTCCAAAATAGAAAAACCACTAAAATTCTGAGTATGTAATCATACACCTCTAAAACAGAAAACAACATAAGAACAGCAGTTTGATCTTTCAGGACAAAGATTTTAGTCTCTTAATTATCAATGCAGTCATTTTCCTTGGATTTAGCTTTGCATGTAAGCCTTTGGCTCTTGCAGTGACTGTTAGGGTTGGAGAAAGAGATATAACTGGCTGTGATGGAGAAGGGTTTGCTATGATTTAAGCTGAATCACTAATGATCAGAGGTTGTGACAAACTCTGTGCTCTTCTTTGCTGCTTGTGTAGCATCTCAGTGAGCTGCATATGTGAAGCTAAGGAGGACATAGCCTGATTGGCCATTATTTGCAATTGTTGTCTGGTGATGCTCTATAGGGGAGCATTTGTTGCTTAGCTACTTGAGGGTTGTGAAGTTGAAGGCCTAACTTGTTTCGTTGGCTTGCCTCTCTTATTGTTGCCCTTGCCCTATCTTGGCTTTCTCTTCTTCTACTTGTTGCCCTTTAGTGGACACCCATTAATATTGTGGCCCAACTATTTGTAGTTGCTACACCTTACTATACCTAACCTTTTTCTCTTTCTCCCCTTATCCCATCCTATCCTCCTATGCTTTAGTGGCCTACCCTCTTTTCTTTAGGATTAGAGGAGACGTAAGTGAAGGAAGGTGAGGCATACAAGGCCAGAACTTAGGGTCTTTGACAGGCAATATTTTCCCCCTATAAGTCGCTGTAAAGTTGTCAATGGTGAAAGCTTCGAGCACTTAATCCTCTAAGTTTTCATTCATAACATCAAAGCCCTAATCCCGATGTTTACATGGTATGCCTGTGATTTATCAGAAGTTGCAATCACGGGTTCTATCTTGCAGGTTCACAGAAACCTAGTCCTGCCCTGTGCAACCTTAAATATCTCATCTCCACAAGTTCGGAGAGAAAAACCCGTAACAATCCTTTTGAAAAGTTGCTAACTGTTTCTTTACATATATAGAAACTTTGCCTTTCCACTTATTCACTTCCTTCTTCCTATGAATAATTTACTTTTTGATACACTGAGGTTTGGCGTAATGATTTTTGAAACCCACTTTTTTAGATAAATATTTCTCGAACAATGCAGGTTTGGGTAATTAATTTTTGGGGGACATATATTTCTATTTCTGACCTTCAACTTTCTAAAATTACAAGTTGGTGCCTAATATCTAAATATGCCTATTTTTAGTGTTTTTTCTTCTTATAATGACTTTACGGGTACAAGTTATCATAATCTACTACTTATATCTTAAATATTATATTTTCTGTGATTAGCGGCCCACCGTGCTTACAAAATAATTAAAACTTAATTAGAGAGCTTCGACCATTACCTAAACAAATTTGACACTGGACTTCGGTGTTCCTCTACCTTCTAATTTACAGAGATTGCTAATTTCAACCTCACCTTCCTTAGATCAGGCACAGCACAGATCCGTTTCGTCTCCTACCTCAGACCACAGTTATTAATCAAGTTTCTAATCTTTTTCAAGGATAGTGGATCTTTAATCAAGAAATTATAATATTGAAGACATAAGGTTGAATTGAATAACGTTCCCTACTAGGAAACTTCTTTTATTGAAAGCTTAAAGGTGAAAATATTACAATGGAAAGCTTCAAAGAAGCACTTATGTTAAGATCATTAGAGATACTTACTCATAGAGAAATGGAGGATCTTGACGTCTCTTGTGCTCAAAAATGCTAAAATGACCGTGTCCCTTTTTAGTACTTGACTTTCCCTTTTTATAGAGGATTAGGGGTACATATGATGCCCTAATGGCTTTAGTACATACTAATTTTTCACGGGCTATGGTACACACTAACGGCTACAATGCATTACTTTATTTTACAAACCAAACACTTGTCAAGATAGTACAATAATGGGACAGCTATTTTTTAGAACCTTTAATGATGACAAGACTAGTCATCATTATTGAGATTCTACATACCTTCTTCTCCAATTATATTTTCCAAACCATCATTATCTGGATAATCATCAAAATCTTCATCTAATTAAAGATGCTCTGGATCTCGTTTCTCAAATAACTCAATTCTTTCTTTTTTTAGATAAGAACTTTCCAGCTTTGACATCAAATACATAATCAAAGATATCTTCTGAGACTACTTCTTCCACCTTCATATATTTTTTAAACATGTATTCTTTAAACTCGTTGTCATTGGCGAAAGTAGTATTTTCACAATGCATTAACATTTTTCCTTATTCAATTAATGCCCAACATTTATGATAAATATTGAAAAATCCAATGGCTCTTGCTAATGCAGGATCAATAACTAGATGCACCAATTGTTCAGAAACCCATTCTTGTCGTTGGTCATTGAGATTGTCGTAATCAACGACCTGAATAAGATAATGGGCTGGCTTAGCTTTCTCATTTTCGTATTCGATTAACGCGCTATACACTTCCAAATTTAGGCATCTTTGAACTAGAATTTTTGTTAGACTATCAAGAAATGTAAGAATCCAATGGATCCTTCTGAACATGCATTACTGAAATTTCGTTAGTTTTGAGAAAAATGAGGACTTTGGATTTGGGATTTCTAAGAAGTAGAGAACCATCCCGTATTCTCAGGCTTTAAAGACAGGGTCATTTGGGGTAAGGAATTTGCTAGGAAACTAATACAACCAACTCCAAATTTGTTAGGTAAATAGATTGTTGCACCCCAGGACTCCCAAATATCATAGGAATAATGATGATAAAAGTAGATGCAGGCTATGTACTACTCATTGAACTATTTTTCTCGAACATGAGAACTTATTTTTCTTATAAGGACATTGTAGGTAATTAACTTGTAGCTCTAGAAGGGAAAATCTTTGGGTTATTGGGTAGGCAGTAGATATTAGACCAAAACATGATCTACTTTTTATATGGAATTTTGGGTTATCAATAAGGACTTTACTAGAAAGCATAACCCGTTCTAGTAGCAATGGCATTTCATTGAGGATTTCCTCCTTGTCTGGCAGGACGTTGGCTTTGATGACCGCCATTGGTGAGTTCTCAAGTTAGACTATCCGCTAGAGAGTTCTTCGATCCCTGTATATGTTCAATGGAGAAGGACAATTGGTTAAGCCATAATTGCCGATGTGGGAGTCACCCTTGTGCTTGCATATTTGATAAATTCTTTTTCACAAAACCAAGTATTCCTTTACAATCAGTTCGAATAAGGAAAGGTTTTTGGGCTAAAAAGATTAAAAACTTTTCAATTCCCCTTATAACTGCAAGTATTTCTCTTTCCATCGTGGGATGGTTGCATTCTGCCTTATTAAAGCTTCCACTGCAATATTTGCATAGTTTTCTCCTTCTTTGATTTTGAGTACTGCGCTCCAATGCTTATTGCTGGCATCTATCTTAAGAACTATATTATCTCCTTCATTAGGCAAATTAAGAACAAAAAGATATTTACACATCTTTTTAAAATTCTGAACTATCTTTGTATCATTAGTGGTCCAGGTCTAACTTACTTCTTTCTGGAGTATCTACTGCAATGACTTTCTTAGTTTAGCTAAATCTTTAATGCAATCTGAAGCATACGTTAGGCATCCAAGAAACCTTTATAGTTGCTTCCTATCTTCGATTTTTTAAGGATAATTTTCTATTTTTTTCCAGAATATGTTTTTGTAGGATGATTTGCCAAGCTTTGATCTATAAGCCTAAAAACTCAATATCTTGTTCAGCATAAATGCATTTGTTTTTACCAAGTATGATACCATGATCAATGCATCTCTTGGTGACTGCTAAGACATCATCTTTGTGCTGTTCTATGGTTTTGAAAAAGACAAAGATATTATCAATATAAACTAAATAACAGTGATTAAAATCTTTGAAAATGTTATCCATTCTTCTTTGAAATATTTGAGGTGCATTTTTAAGACCAAATGACATTACTATCCATTCATAATGTCCTTGTGGTGCACTAAGTGCAATTAAAGGAATACTTTCCTCATACAATTTAATCTACCAATAACCACTTTTACAATCCATTTTTGAGAACCAAGAGGCTCCTTGAATTCTATTGAAAAGGACAGTTTTGTTAGGAATATAACACCCATCGAAGACAGTATTATCATTAAGTTTTTTGTAATTGACTACCATTTTGCCTTTCCTCTTTTTTTTTTTGGATGATTTGTTACCATGAAAGTGGGACTGGTGTGAGGACTCTTGTTATGCCTGATTAATCCTTTATTCAGAAGTTCTTTAATTTATTTATCAAATTCTTGAATATCCTAGTGTGTATGCACCATTTATTTAACTCGGATAATAGTATTGAAATTTAATAAAGTAATTTTAGCAAATGTTTTATCTTTATCTAAAAATTTTAGAAGATTATCATAGTAGAGTTCTTTACATAATTTTTCTTGTTGTTCAATAATCTGCTCTTTAATAGATAACTCAAGCAATGAGATTGTTAGTGCTACCTCTCGCTGTGCAAGCATTACCTTCTCAGCACGCTGGCCTCGTGTAAATTAAATTCTCTGATGAGTGTAAGCCTTAATTTTTCAATAGGAATTGAGTGACCATTAATTGTAGATATTATTTGGGTTATGGTTTGGGTACATGGTGAATTGAAAATTATTTCCAATAATCATATCATGACAGGATTGGTCAGTAGCCCATAGAACTGGCATAATGCATTTAACTCCTTCTAATTCTATGGATAACACTTCTGTTGCTTCATTGTGACTCGTAACACTATTATCTGCTATCTTCACTTGTAAAGAATTTTTAGCTTTTTTCCATATAAATGCTGAAAATAATGATCTTTTCCCAAAGCATACAGAACAACCGCTATCTATGTAAGCACACAACTCATATTTATCATATCCTTCTAAACATACCTTTATTGGGATATAGATGCTATTAGGATTTGTACTGGTAGCTTTATAGTGTATCTCCATAGTCATGTTTTTGACTAATTCATCCTCATAGATTGGTTCACTAACAGCTCTAGTTTTGTACCCAATGACCTTTCTTTCTAGACTCATACTTCGATCTACACTACATCTTGCATATTCACTAGCTAATTGTATCATCTTCTTTGAGCTCTTCTTTAGCTGATAAAGATCCTTCTCCCCAATCTGATCTTGTACTCATACTTCTTAATAATTGGGGTTTAATAGTGAGTTTGCCTTCGTCAATGATTTTTATTATATTTTTCTTATTGATCTTTGTAGGGTTGGCGAAGCTAGATATCTATGAACGATCAATCTTTATCTCTTGTGGATTGCATTTAATCCTCTAAACTTTTTGCATAGGGGTAGAGCTCTCAAATTGTTCTGCCTCTATCATGGTGACCTTAGTCTTTGGATCTATAGTATTATCTAATTTGTAGATAATTTTCCAGAATATCCTTAATGGATATCCTCCTCTTTTCATATCCATTCCAACTATTTTTATCTTAAGGGATATGAAGTTTTTAGCAAACCCATCTTTTAGGCTCACATAATATTCAGGTCTATAATTAAATCCTATAAATCTATTACATAAGTTAGTCTTTATTCCTGTGATAATTTGATTATTGAACTTGGTATACCTAATATCACAGAGCAAAGTATAGAGATCAATATCTTTACCAATAATATTGTAATGGAGTAAATTAAACTTGGACACTTCCAACATGGACATGTCTATACTTTCTATCTTTGTTATGTTTAAAGATGTTTTCCCAATTAATGAGATTAACTTCTCCCACATCATACTCATAATCTTTGATTTCTATATCTCCTTCCATCATTTCACATATGTATTTGCTTTTTAATTGAAAGATGTATTTTTTATAGATCATGTCTTTCTGGATTATGGGAAGAACACAATCTCCTTTGACTTCTTCATTATCATTGTTCATAACAAACTCTTCTCCTTGAAGATCACCAAGACTAATTGAGCCACTTTCCATCATATGATTTATTTCTTCATAATCACTTTCTTCATATTTATTGTCCATTATAATTTCAACAATCACTTTGTTGTTACTTAGGGCCAGGTCTAATGCCTCGTCTTCACTAAGCTCAATATAATCTAGGCATCCCAAAGTTTCGATAAGCTTATTATTCTTCCTATTTTTGCATTCATTAGTATAATACCCTACTTCTCCGCATGCCCAACATTTGCAGTTGTTTTTTCCTGCTGGGCAATAAGCAGTTTTCCTAAAAATCTACGC
This sequence comes from Carnegiea gigantea, assembly GCA_029747015.1. Classification (NCBI taxonomy): domain Eukaryota; kingdom Viridiplantae; phylum Streptophyta; class Magnoliopsida; order Caryophyllales; family Cactaceae; genus Carnegiea; species Carnegiea gigantea. Next base: position 51,844 of record JAKOGI010000444.1, on the reverse strand, counting down.
TTTTTGGGACTAGGTTTGTTATAATATTTTCTTCTATATTTCTTACCCCTCTACTTGTTAAAGCTCTTTTTCTTGCAGAATCTTCTTTTGCTTCTCTTATCAGGTTCCTTTCTCCATTGGTGAGGCGAATCCCAGCAGGTTAGGAATTTCTTCTTAATTTTCTTTTGCTTTTGGAGGTCAAGACATTGATTATTGATCCATTTTCTTAGATAAGAAATTCTCAAACCGAGGCTATCAATGACATCTGCTCATTTCAAATATGCAATGTATTTTTCATTAATTATGGAATTTATAGGATATGACAATTTATCATAGAACGTAACCAAGATTGGTTTCATTATACCCTATTTTGCAATAATATCGACTAAATTAAGCAATATAATTTTCTAGATATGTCATATCCCACAATTCTATGTTATTCATGTTTCTTTGCCATTCTTTTGCTTTTTCTTCGGAATCAAGTTTAGCTCTGATAGATTCTATTTCAATTTCCTTGTATAAATTTTTAAACATTACAGCTGGTATTTCCATCATTCTTAAAATATTTTTACCATCTTCGGTTAATGAATCATACCAGTCAGCTACAGTGTCAGAAAAAGCTATGCTTGGTATAGTTTAGAAGTTTACCGCAGTCCATGTAGTATTTAGGTCTAAAATACTATCCATTTCTCTTTTTCAGTACTCAAATATTTCTTCTCTATTATGGACTCCATCAATATTTAAGATATATCCAGTTTGGCTAATTAGGATAAGGTCAATTTCTTCATAGGTCGTGGTTTTCTTTGGGATAAACCTGAAGGAGAAATTGCTTGTACATCATGCTGGAATGTACCTAGGTCTCAAGAAATGAGTATTTCTTCTTGAAGGTTCATCAAATTCTTCAAGCTTAGGAATGACATTGTTAACTAGATTGATCTCTGTTTCATATAAATCGAGTTCTTCTCTAATTTCATTAATCTCATTTTTAACAGTTATTTTATCATATTTTTTGTCTAATTTTCTTTTAATTGCTTCTAAAGATAACACATTAAGATCTTCTATTTTAATGAGGTTCATCTGCTGATATATTTCTTCTTCTAATAAAATATTATTAGTTGCTTCATTATCATCAGATAAACCATCATATTTATCACTGATTGCTCTCATTATCTTATTCAATTCTTGTGGATTCTATTCTTTCTTCAACATATTTTGTAGTTTGTCAAGAGTATATTGCTTATACTCCATCTTCTTCTTCCTTTTCTGCTTTTTCAGCTGATTTTTTGCCTGATTTTTCTCCTACCTCTTTTTGAATTTTTATCTGGTGCAAAGGAAATGGAATCTTATTTTTTGGGTTTTGGAAAGGATAATTATGTTGAAAGGGGTGCTAATACTAGATGTGAATTTTCCGCTATATCTAACTTCGTTAACCAAAGAATGGTATATTACAGATATTTATTTCTTAAGCTCCTTGACTTCACTCTTAATTTTAGCTAATTCGGCTTTTAGTTCTAAAACTATATTAGTAATATAGTTTAATTGAGGTGCTAGTAGAGAAAAGTCTTCCGGTGAGTGAACAATATGTTAATAATTTGGTCCAAGGCAAGCAGGTGATGATTATAATATTAATCACATTTAATCACAGTTTATTAGCTTAATTAATCATTAATTAGCTTAATTATCTTAATTATTTTTAGTCACGTGGCTCTAATACCATTTGGAAGAAGGGAGTAGTACTTATGAGCAAAAAACCACATGCACAAATTTATATTTTTGGAAAGTTAGCTTTTAAGGATTTGGGTTAGATGTGCAAATATAAGAAACTTAGAGTCCTTGGTGTAATTTTAAAAAGACAAGTTCGGTCGACTTTGGTCCCAAAAAATATTTACCCAAAGTTGGAGAGGCTAAAAAATATTTATTAGAAAATGTAGGTCTGAAAAATTATTTGCCCTAATCTTGATGGTCTAAAAGATAATTATTTATTGTTCCTGTTGACAAGCCATTCAGTGAGCTTATCCCAAATTTCTTCAAGAAATTTATAAATGGGTTTGTCTGTTGCCATCTTGAGGACATTGTTCAAAGTCTCCACAAAGTTGGTTGTATTATCATCTGACTTTGTGGAGGTTTGCAACAAATACCTTCAAAAATACTAACATAAGTTAGTTAACTGATGCTCGGGAAAATGATAAGAAGCTGAAAATAGTTATGAGAGTCAATACTTGCACTAATGCTCCTTTGGTTCATCAGGCAACCGCTAGTAAGCTTCAAAATTTTCTATTTTAATAGCCCGCATAGCCGTATTATGGCTCCAATCACTACAAGCATTAGCTGCCCTTAACATCAAAGCTTTCAACTTTGGCTCTAGGTATGCAGTCCTGAAGTTCCTTTCATAATGAACAATGCAAATTCTTCTTGAGGTGATTGGAAAATTGGTCTCAATTGCAGCTATGATCCCTACAAACAAAAAATTGTACTCGTAGTCAATCAAGCCAAGTGACTTCAAATAATGAAGTAACATTAGCATTAAGTGGTATTTCATGTGCCTTGCATCTGTCTGCAATAAAAGTGTACTCACGGACATCATCTTCTCTAATTACTCCTCTCAGTGCGTTAAGAAAATAACACTAGTTATCCTTGCTTTCTTCATCAACAATAGAAAATGTCAGGGGAAAACAATGATTATCACCATCTAGCCGACATGCAATAAGAAGAGTACCCTGGTATGGTCCCTTAAGATGACAACCTTGAAGTCCAATAATCTTCTGGCACCCTTGTAGAAAACCCGCCTTCCATGCATTATAACAAACAAACAACCTCTTGAATATTAGATTCCCACCTAACACAACTAGATCAGTTCATTTTATGTAAGTTACGGAACTTGGGTTTGCCACCTTCAACATTTCACAATATTTGACCGAGTTCTCATATCCTTCTTCATGTTTGCCCTCTATCATGTTCAATATCATCCTACTTGCCCTCCTAACAACCTGCAAATCCCTAACCACTCCATGTCTTCTCAATAAAATACTTTTCATTGCCTTCACTGCATTGTAGGATGAGCACTCAAATCTCCACACAACTTTTTTGCAATCCAAGCTGCTAAGGCAGCAGGGTTATATTGTGTTTTAGCACAAGTATATTTGTCTCTATTCACCTTAATCATGTATGTGACACCATCCTATAAAGGAGAAGCATGAATTCTCCATGCACAATTCTCTTCTTCCTTACAAATGGCTATAAATCTGGCATTTTCATACTTAAATATTTCACATATACCCCTTCTTGCACCAAATAGTGCTTAAAAGCATCAAGAAAATGTCTCTTATCTTCAAACACGTCTCGCTGTTGAAGAACAATATGACCATCAACCTCTAGTTCCCACAGTTTCCCACCAACATACACCATCTTATAGTAGTCAATCTCATCTTCACTAATGTGGTTAAATACCTCATCGCCATCCACCAAACTATAGTCAGATCCATTGGACTCCTCATCCTTACTCATTGCACTTACATCCCCTATCAGCTGTATTTCATCATCATAAGTCATGTCATTATGAAAACTATTATCATCACTGTCATCATCCTCAAAGCCAATTTGTATGTTATTATGGATGACTACCACTTTGCTCTTATCAATCCTTGTCAAAGACTTTTTAGATGGGGGTTAGGTACGGTCACTTTCAGTCATTTTCTCCTTCACTTTGTCAGCCCTTGCCAAAGGTTTCTTAACCTTGGGCATACAAGTTGGGGTTAGGTCGTTGTCAATTTTATGCACTATGTCTTTCCCTTTATAAGCCCTTGTAGGAGTACCCTTGAGCACAGGAGGTGAAGGTTGTGGGGAACATTGACCTATGATAGCTCCCTCATCAATTGAAGTTATTATGTCATGCCATAGTTCATCATCATCTGCTGGTAGATGTCCCTGGTCAACTGAGCCTCCTTTCTACCATTGTCCACATTGCCCTCAACATGGTATTCCAATCAAGCCTTTCAATGGTATCTCCTAAGACAGTTTGTTTCTTTCCCACAATGAAAAATGGAATTTGTTTATTACCAGAAATCTTCCACTTATCACATAATTCAACGAATGTTTTATCTTGATTTAGTAGTGTCATCTGTTTTGCCTTATTGGGAAGGTGTGATTATATTGTGAAATGCTTAGGACAACTCTCACCTATCCGTCCTTTCTCAAAGAACTCTTTAGCATCTTTCACAAGGTTAATAAACCCATACTCATCTCTATCCCTCCAATTACCAACATACCTCTATTGTTTATATCAAAACACAACTTGAAACTAATTGTCCATCTACAAAATTAGGGCATACACATAAAACAAGAAGAATGCAACCTCGGATTAGATTCTAATATAATTACAGTTAAAAAAATTTAAGACAACAATTGCATTTTGCTTTATAACTCAAACCCACAGAAGTCAAGACAACAAAGTCGACATGAAGATAGCCCTAATTTCAATACAGATATTAAAATACAGAGGCAACCCTTTTTCAGTTCCTCAAACAAGATAACACTCAAATTTAACCAAATCTAACATAGATTATGGCTTTTTGTCCAAAAATTTGCTTCACGACAAACCATTGGAGTACAAAGCCTGTTTACTTTGCCGATCAACCATTCTGCTAATTTTAAGTTACTTGATGCACCGAAGCTTCGATCCTCAATTGATTCTTTTTCCCCACTCTTCTCAAAGCTCAACATTCTTTCGTCTCTTCAATTCTAGGGTTTTCCTCTGGAAATCTATCACCAAGAAGATGGTATTGGGTTTTGAAGAGCCTCTACCATTGTGAATGTCAGAAGAAGGAGAGACGTTTCATGAAACACTCGCGCCTTGCACACAAAACTAAGGGCAAAACCATCAATCCATTAGTCCTTGAGGGCTCTTGCCTGGTTTTTTCCTTCTTTAAAAAATCAATATTAGGGTGGTCAAATAATCAAAAAAAAAGGGAGAGGTTAAAAAAAATATTTCCACATAAGTCAAGGGAGTATATGATAATCATTCAATGCTCAAATATTTAACCTTGCCTATAAGGTAGCAACGCTTTGAATTATCAATATAGATGGAAATTACGTGATATGATGGATTTTTACTTAAACAGTGGTATTAATAATGTGATTCCAACTTCATAATTTGAATTGCCATTAAAAATTCTAAAATATCTAAAAATACCATTTGTTTAATTTATATGAAAAATGCCACCAAAATTGCTAAAAACAATAAAGAACATTATTATATTTGAAAATTAAGTAACATTTTTTTTGGAAACAATAAATACGTGAAATTTTTTAATATGTACTCCTGTAATTTCCTGCTAGCAAAAATGTGCGTCTTTTTCTTTCTGTCGAAAGGAGGGCAAAATTAGACGAAATGCGCGTTAGCGCTTACCTTACTTTTTCTGGACGGGGAGCTCATTTTGTTCCTTTTGGGAGGCAGGGGCTAACCAAAATAGTCGTGTGTGGATCTTTATTTTGCTTTCTAAAATCCCAACTTTATCTCTTGCTAAAACATATCTATCACAAGTTGAAAGAAAAATGATAAATGTTTTATTACAAGATATTTTTTAAAGAAGTGTCTTATTTTAGCCTAAAAATCATACTACAATATTTTTAAATAGAACAAATAGTATGATCGAATAGTAAAAGCATATTACAATTTATAAATTGTGTAAAATTATCTTTTTATCGATAATTTATCACATTTCTAAAACACGCACATCGTATGCGTTCGGATAGAGTTTATTCAAATAGGGTGTTATTTAATACTTCTTTGGCAAAGCCAACGCAATTTTAAGCTGAACAATTTATAATTGAGCGTAATCAATTGAGAATTTGGTATTTTTAAATTATACAATACATCAATATAGGATGAGACAAAATATTTAAGAATGTCTTATGACAAGACATATATTACCACTCAAGCTGAAAATGCAAAAATCAAACCTGCAAAAATCAAACCTACAATTGTTTACGCTTTCAGGTTGGGTCAATTATTGCCCCTTCGCCCGGCACACGATGATGGTAACCACAAGGTCTTTGTACCCTATATCCGCTCTTGTGGAACTAGTAACTGCAAGAGCACTCAATTTTAGAACCAAAAGACTCGTTTAATTCATCACATGAAACATACATTTCAATCCGATACGAAGGTAATCTTGCATAAGGAAATGAACCATATCACCCCCGAGCTTACGTAGATAGGGTGTACGAGCCTCTCATATGCAAGCAGTCTATCTTTTTATATTGCAAAATGTAGTTTTTATTGGACCTCTCGAATCTCGACCATCAAGCATATTGAAAACAAAACATAATACCAAGAACATGCTTATGAAAATGCATCGAGAATCATATTCCATATCTAACCCTCATCTCCGTACTCCATTGCTTTATTCCTAGCGCGCCAATAATCAGACACATTGACGTGAGAGAAATGTTGAAGCCAGTATGTTCATCAATTTGCGCCAATTTCACAACTCCCCAAACAAACACAATACCGAACTGGCATTATGTAGACTTTCATTTGCGCAAGAAATCTCATACAATCGCGTAGACTATCACACACCGACAATCATCATATTTCTTGCCACCTAGTGACTTGGTCTCAGTGTAGTTTCACAAGGAATAATGGCAACCCAACAGGCAAATGCTAAATTTTCACAATTGGCTTCATGATGCCTATGCAAAGTATTCACAAACAGGCACTCAGATCTTCAACAGACATTTTTATAAGAGATTGAGCCATGCTAGGAACCGATGCCAGAAGCATTATATCTTTATGAATGTCCATTCTAAAGTCTACCACAAACCTTGCACTGTAAGGAGTCAACACTGCCAAATATCACACTGAGGCCAAACTGGTGCATAACAAACAGAACATTATCCTGTAGTCATGCACCCCAACTTGGGGGAGGAGGAGCATGGGTAATCTTAACCAAATCTAACTCCTCCAAGAGAAGAGCGAAAAGGCCGTTTGCAGTAGACCCTAGGTTCAGAAGGCATTTGGTTACTCCCCACAGCAATGAAAACACCACCATTGCACGTCCCGCATATGTGAGGTCTATGGAGTTTTCCAAACGTAGCTAGCCCTAACAGAAATTTAATGGGACACCTTACTCTAGTCCACCATAATACAAAGTTGGAAAGACCATAGAAACAAAACCTAAAATCCAGCCTATTTTTGAGAAGTATGGAATAAGTAAATTGCATGATATATTGCACAGAAATTCCCCGACTCGACGGTATGCTTTATAGTTGGTTACACAACACTTACCCCAACATCTCAGGCAAGTTGAATAACTGAATAACACCATGTCAAAATTGTATCCAGATGGCCAGTGAAACCATTCACAAATATCAACTAATGCATCACAAAGCCAACATTACGATTCACGAAGAGTTGAGACGAACATTCAGCCAATGAACTGGATATAAAAAAAATAAAAATGAAAACAAAGGAGGAATAGATAATCGAGAACATCAAATCTTTGGCGAACAGATAAAAAATGAAACACAAAATAGGCTAAATAGCCCATTACATTACCCTGAAAAAGAGTTGATACAGCTTTTATTCAAACAGAAAACATTCTAAAGCCCCAAATCAGAGTCCCCAAAAGAAAAATTACGAACTTCGATGTTAATTACCCTCACATTATAGCACTTTGAGCATATCCTCGGCACTGCTGTTGGTAAAAGCGCCGCCTTCCTCCATATTCAAGACCTTAACCACACCATCCTCAACCAACATCGCATACCTCCTGGACCGAATGCCCAACCCAACGGGCTTATCCCTGAGATCGAGCTCAGCTCCAATGGCTCGAGTGAAATCGCCATTGCCATCGCTCAAGAGAAGCACCTCATCGTTGATTTTGAGATCCTGTTTCCAGGCCTTCATGACAAAGGCGTCATTGACGGAGATACAGGAGCTGACATCGACGCCCTTGGATTTCAATTCGCCGGACTTCTCGACGAATCCAGGGAGGTGCTTCTGGGAGCAGGTGGGAGTGAAGGCGCCGGGAACGGCGAAGAGGATGGCCTTCTTGCCTTTGGTGAGGTCGGCAACGGTGATGGTCTGGAGCTCGCCGGCGGCGTCGAAATAGGAAAAGGTGGCGTCAGGGAGCTTCTGGCCGACGGATATGGCGGCGCTGATAGGAGCGGCCGAGGAGAAGGAGGCGGAGGAGAAGCGGAGGGGTTTAGGGTAGGGTTTGAGTTTGAGGGGAAGTTGAGAGAAATTCGATGGTGTAGGGAAGAGCTTATTCTTAGAGGGCGCGAATGCCGCCATGGGAATGACGGCTGCAGCTCTGGTAGCGGAAAATAGTCGGGACATGCTGGCAGGGACTGTGAAGGCCATTGCTGAAGAGCTATCCTGTGGCTACGAAGTGAGGCGATCAGGGATAATTGATGTGTTGACCGCTAGGAAGAGACTATAATGGCTTTCACCTCCTTTTGTTCTAGAAAAGCAGCACATCACAGGGTTTGGGCCTTAATAGGCTAACACTGCAGTTTGCAAATAGACATTCCCTTCTCATCCAGTTTTTACTGCGTATTGGATCCAAATTGGGCTTGGCACCTCTATTCGAGAGAAAGAAAGGCCCCTGTGGGCTTTTTTTGTGTGCAATGTTATCAGAGTAATGGGTCAATGGATCAAAAGATTGGACCAGTCATAACGGGCCAATTGACCTACTTGATCGTTAAATCAGGATGAACCGACATGACCTAGTTAATCCAAGGATTAATTTAAAAATTATTGGATCCTTTTAATGCAAACCATACCATATTTGTTCCTACTATTTTATTTTTCACATTCTATTATATAATGCACGACAATAATAGAGAATAATTTTATGTATGATACATAAAATATTAAAAAAACAAATTGCTTGAATAAACTCAGTAGTCAAACTAATTGTATGAATTCCTCAAGTGCGTGCAAAATTAAACCAACTCAGTAGCCCACATAACAAAAAGTACAAAGTACATTGAAATTATGAATAAAGAGAGAATGAGATAAAAATTCTAGAGTGTCTTATAACATTCCTCTATCTGTGCGTTGATTTTACTGTCGCTACGCAATCATTTCTCTTTCTCTCTCTTCTGCTCCCTCCCCCCCCTCTCTCTCTCTCGTTTCAAATCAAAGCCCTTTCTTGCTATGTAAAACCTTCACTGCCGCTAATTATTTTAAAAAAAAAAAAAACCACTCATTCATTTGACACTGGCCTGTTAACCAGTGAATGACACTGATTTAATCCCGACAATCGTCTAGTTTAACCGGCTATTGATTGATTCTTTAGTCTAACGGGTTACTAGTTGACTGGTCTAGTTGATACCAGACCAGATTAGACTCTGGTTCACGATTGAACTAGTCAGTCCAGTTTGATTCTCGTAACATTGCTAGGGGAAATTAGTAGTTGATAGTCCACTTAGCATCTCTCTCCCTCTCATTATCACTCTTACTAATGTGAGTGCAAAAGCGGTTTCCAATGGCAACCAATATTTTCGTATTCAATTGTTAACAAAAATAACTTTTTTTTGTTGGTCAGAAGGAATTCATCATTTAAAGGTACAATGAAAAGCATATTTGATATCACACCTATCAAGATTGGAGAATTTAAATAACTTTGATATTTTAATGTCCTCATTTTGAAAAATTACTTCAAAGTAAATACAAATGAAGTTTTATACTTGGGATGAATTTAAATGCTAGTTAATACATATAATCGACACTATATTGTCAACGCTCTAACTCTAGTTTTACTACTACTAGTATAGATCTGTAATTTGCATGGTGATTTATAAAATAGACAATAAATTGTTTAGAAAAGATGCATAATTGCTATTATTATTTAGAAAAGAAGAGACAAATAAGTTACTTAGTAAATCATGTCGTTATAAGTAGAAATAAATTTTCACTACAAAAATTAAGTTAAGCGTATTACCATAGTTAGAAGTTTCTAGTATTATATGCTTTTTTATCTTTTTCTTTTAGGGGATTTTTATCTTTGAAAATGGATCTATTTTGATCACAATTTCATTCAAGTTATCTCAATATGTAGTTACACTACATCAAAATTAGTCATCCATGATGTGCTTAAGTTCCTTCTTTTGAAATCTAGAAGCTAGATGACCTTTTGTTGGAAAATATGTCATCAAATTCTTCTTCAGACAACATATTTCCCCAAGTTTAGTGTTATACTTAAATCATGAGCTCCAACACAAATGAATTGTTGTAGATTCAGGACTATAGATTCATTGATTTTACGTGATTTGAATTAAGCAAATATCTTTTTTTTGGGAAAAAGGGAGACTCTGAAAATAGTGGATGGATTTAGAAAAGTAATTAAAATTATCATATATGTTAGTCGGGTCTATGATCTAAGAGTACCTAACAATTTATATGAGTTGTCCTCTCTCAGGAAAAAAGAGAATTAGTTAGCAGAAACATGCATGTATATGGAGTAAGATATTCTTGTTAAATTATGGATAATAATTAGTTGCAGCATATTACCCACAGAGTTTGGAACATCTGCTTAGTTAGCCCATAATTTATAAACCAAAAAATCATATTTCTAAATTTGATCACTAAATAGTTAACCCAAAATGTGGTTATTTTATTTCTTAAAATCAGAAGGACCCATCAAAATCTCAATTAAAACATGATTTTCAAATTAAAAAAACCTAAGAAATTAAAATTTTCTGTGACCTTATCTAATGACTTGTGTCTTAAGTTAACTATGTAAAATGATTGATGATTTTGAACATTTGTCATGATTTATTAAAAAAAACCTAGAAATAGCACTCAAGAATGCATTATAGTATTTAATTAAACAACAAAAACTATTACATTGATTCAAGCATCCATTACAGTATTGAATGTATGCGTGATTAAAAATATATAGAAATAATATTCAAGCATGCATCGTACTTTCTAAATAAACAATGGAAATATTCAAGCATGCATTATACTTTCTAACTCAACAATGGAAATAGAAAATCACATTGATTTAGACATGCATGTAGTAGTGAATGTATGCGATGATTTTCAAAAAAAATGAAAAATTACATTTTGTAATGTTGACGGCATATTTTGAATGTGAATTCAATAAGTTAATCAAAATTATTCTGAAGACTTTATAAATTAGGATCAACTTTTTAATATTAAACCCATCCCATATGTCTACTCATGCAATTTGATCTTACTGCTAGGGTTCTTAACCCAACGAAATCCCCCAACACCCCTTTCATATTGTTCTAAACCCCAATCTGACTACCTCACTCAATTTGCAAAATAGCAAAACTTTTGAACATATAGAGGATTACATCTTATCTACGTTCATAAAAAAGGAAGTCAAATTTTGTGGTTTCTTTTATATATCTTAATAGTAACTTTTGTAAATTACAAAAATAATATTATAATTTGTAGTATAGATATTTGAAATAGTTTAATTGATGATAAATAGATCACCCAACGATTTAGATATATGGAAAATAGTTTGCATTGTTGTTTCCATTAAAAATTTGTAAATATGAAGCAAGAGGATCAAACTATTAGGTTTTTTTCTTTTAAAAAAAGCAAAAACCCATAAATGAACAACATAAATAAAACATGAAAGAACCTAAATACAATTAAGTTACTAATGCAATATAATATAATATAAGCAAAAAAACTTTACCTAAGTCGCAAATTGGATGAAAATAATTAAGAATATAAACGAATCAAACGAAACACCACCACTATTAACCAAACTCGATGGAAACTGCACCTAAAAAAGTGAGATTATGAATTGTAGCAAGTGGTCAATGATAGTGTTAATTAGTGAAACATTAAATATCAAGAAAAGAAAATTAAGCCACATATAGGAGGGAATTACAACAAAAAAGTCCAAAAATTTTAATCAAATACAATTAAGGATTTTGACACTATTAATTACAAAAAAGAGGTCACTTGCAAATGAATTAAGAAATTAATACAAATAAATATATGAGGAACAGAATGATAATTATTATATATCTTGAAGTGGGGTAAAAAAGAACACTTTGATACACAGGAGCAATGAGCAAGACAGTGGAATTGATTTCAACTATGACACATGTTCTAGTGTATAATTTTATAGGAGTAGGAACTACTTGACTATCTATACTAATATTGAATGTTCAAGAATGACATCTTTTTTATATATAATTTTCATAGTTATTAGTTAATAACTACTTCATAATTCATATTTTCATAATTATGGGATTATACTTTATTGGGATTTTACCTTATTATTTAAAATAATATTGAAGGGATACAATAATTTCATTAATATTCAAAAAGTTTAAGAAGGTTTAATTAAAAAAAAGTTTAAAAAGGATACATATTTTTAATAATTTCCATAATTACTAATTGCTCCATAAGTCTTTCCTTTTAGGGGGAAAAAGTCACTCCATAGTCTTTATTTCCACCGTTACGGAAGGATGCTTCCTAAGATTGTACTTTCTTAGGATCATTTCCTTAGTTGTTAATGATTTTTTTCCACCATTAAGGAATTATACTTCCTGAGATTATACTTTCTTAGAATCATTTCATTAGTTGTTAATGATTTTTCCCTCTGTGACAAATTTGAAAATTATAAATTATTTTTTTCTATAATCTAGTGGTTGTGATAAGGAGAGAGAATGAATTCAGAAGGTTTAAGGACATTTTTTGTAATTTTTATAGTCACTAATTACTCCATAATTCTTTCCTTTTAGAAAAAAATACTCCATAATCCTTATTTCCTCAATTATGAAATTATACTTTCTTACAATCATTTTCTTACTAAAGATTTTTTTCCTTACTGCTATGTGAGAGATTTGACAATTAGAAATTAATTTTTTTGAACAATCCAATGGTTGTGATGAAGAGAGAGAATGAATCTAAGGGTTCAAAACTTCTAATTAACGAGAATACAAGAAAATTCCACACCATCACAACCTTGCATTTATTATATAGTATAGATAGATTGTACTAGGTGAAACCTATGTGAAGCATGAGTATGCATCATTACTTTAAATGTCACATTTTCTGCATTATCTTATATAAAATGGTATGAGAAAGTATGTTCTATGCATAAATTTTTTTTATACATTCTTAGAACAAAGTGATAACCTATTAAAAATTTATATAACTACAACGCTACTATCTAAAATTAAATGAATAATCTCATAATTATTCAAGTCTAGAGGATGTTGGTGGTAAAGATGAGGATAATTCGTTGTATATGTGGTCACACGAGACTGGATAGGATTAGAAATGTAATGATTAGGAACAAAGTAGGAGTGACATCCATGGAACATCATATGAGAGATGCTAGGTTTAGATACTTTGGTCATATGCAGAAGAGGCGTACCTATGCATCAATGAGGAGATGTGACAGGATTGTTCTTCTAAAGTGTGGAAAGGGTCAAGCTAAATTCAAGGCTCTGACCTAATTAAGGAGCTTGACATTGTATATATGATGATTATGGATATGAAAAAATTACATATTTGTCATTTGTACACTATTATTTCCCCCTTAATCTATTGGGAAGAATGTACTGATAGATTGTTCCTGGAAAAATTAAACAATGTAGAAGACAGACTTTGGTAAAAATGTTAGCTAACTGAAGCTTAGTAAGAATATAGCAAACAACGAGATCACCCTGAGCAACACACTCACGTATAAAATAATAATCAACTGCTATATGCTGGCTATGATCATGCTAAACCGGATTCGCTACCATGTAAAAGCACTAATATTATTGTAGTTGACCATGGTAGGACTAGGAAGATAGATGCCAAGATCATCAAGTAGCTACTAATCTAGATAGTTTCAGAAAAATGTAACCTACTACCCGGTATTCAACTTCAGTGCAAGACTTTGAAACAGTGTCTGCTTCTTCAAGCGCCAGTAAATGAGATTGGGTTCGAAGAAGACTGCATAACTTGTGGTAGAACCATAAGAATTCTTGCAATCAGTCTAGTCAGCATTTAAATAAGCAATGATGACAGATGGAGAAGAGGCAGGATGAAGCTGCAAGCCAAAGTCCAAAGTATCCTACAAACACCTGAAAATATGCTTGACAGCATGCAAGTGAGTAGTACAGGGAGCATGCATAAAATGGGAAATTATATGAACTGCATAGGTAATATTAGGTCTCATCATAGTTAAATATTACAATGCACCTGCCATACTTCTGCACTCAGTGGGGTTTGCAGGTAACTCTCCATTTGTAAGGCTCAAAGAGGTTCTAGAAATAGACAGGCACGAACAGGTTTTGCAATATGCAAGCGAAACTTATGAATGAGATTATGGACGTATTTTCGTTGGGTCAAAAATATGCCATGGGTGGGCAATGGATGAATAAATTGCTTTTCGGTCCCTTGAGGTTTGATGAAATGATTTTCTGATCGCACATTTTTTGAAAAATATTTATGGGGCTACTTAGTTTAACGCAAATGGTTTTTGGAGTACAAAACTTTGGGTTAACTTATTTGTGGGTCACAAATATTTATTTTTAGGCATCTGAATTTTATGAATTTTCTGCTTTTGGCCCAACTGGGTTTCCAAATGCAAATACTTCAAAGTTTTTGTGTTGTTTTGCAAAACTAAGCTTATATTTATATTTGGACTTCTTATAATGACCTTAATGGTACTAATTATCACAATCTACTACTTATATTATAAATATTATACTTTCTGTGATTAAAGGCCCACCATGCTTAGCAAAAATAATTAAAGCTTAATTAGAGAGTTTTGACCATTACCTGAACTCAGTCAGCGTTAGACCCTGACGTTCCTCTAGCTTCAATTTTATAGAGATTGCTAATCTCAACTAGACCTTCCTTAGATTAGGCACACCATATATCCATTTTGTATCCTACGTTGGACCATAGTCACTCATCAAGTTTTTAATCTTTTTCAAGGATAATGAAACTTTAATCAAGAAATTATAATATTTAAGACATAAAATTCGAGTGAATAATATTCCCTAGTAGGAAACTTCTTTTATCGAAAGCTTAAAAGTGGAAATATTATAATAAAAAGATTTGAAGAGGGACTTAAACAACTAAGACTATTAGAAATGCTTGCTCATAGAGAAATGGAGAATCTCAACTCTTCTTTTACTCAAGAATGCTCAAATGACCGTATCCCTTCTCATCACTAGACCTCTCCTTTTATAGAGGGGATGGGGGTATATAGTGTAACACCTCCAAAATGCTAATGACATAATTTACGAAAAACTGCAGTGAAAGACTTAATAATAGAAGGCATTACCGCTGTCCTGATAAGGACAAGGCTCACTGAAACCATTTAATCTTGCAACTCATGTTCACAATCATAAAATCTATTCACTAAAACACTTCAAGACCAAAGTCTATAATAGTTCAACTTCAATACCATCGACTTAATCATACCATGTGCTAACTCGCGCTCCACACTATACAAGTATATTGAATATAGACCCAAGTTGACCCTGAGGTCGATTCCAACATTCATGCTATGCTGAACCCACTGTGAGTATCTGATGACTTCCAAAAGGGCTTACTAAAAGAAGAAAGATGTGATACTTCATCACCTAAAATGGAAAACATGAAAACAAGTCGAAAATATGAGCAAAAACTCCGTACATGCATTCATGTATTGTAAAATGAGCATGTAAACACCGTTGATGGGTACCCGCTTTTGCAACTCATTTAGTTTGCAATAAAAATGAAAATAAAAGTAATATTAAACTCAATTGCTCATTATTATCTGGATGTGAACTCCTTGCAATGATATGATTTATACGTAGATGTGCACGTGCCAATCCGATCAAGAGTTGGCCTGAAGCCGCGTAGGTATATGATAACTGATGGGGTCATAAGTTAAATGGCAAATCACTGTATAAACTGATTCATTGATAAACTCATTAAGAGTTGTAACTTGACAAACATGTTCTGCTTTCTGAAGATACAAGCAATGGACGCACCTTGAGTCTTTGAAAAAATGTCATCTGACTTGATAAATGTCATCTATTTCATAAATATCATTTGACTTAATAAATATGTTCTGACTTGATAACACTTATGCATAATGGGAAACAATAAATAAGCCTCGACTCTATTTCATAAATGTCATTGTAAGTATGTGTAGTCAGTAACTAATCTTTACTCACATAATTGAGTAAGTAAAAGTATGTGTAACAGAAATTGAGTAATTAAATGGTATACATATTTTACTTACTCAATTATGTAAGTAAAGATCATTTACTGACTACACATACTTACAATGACATTTATGAAATAGAGTCGAGGCCTAGCTATCGTTTCCCGTTATGCATAAGTGTTATTAAGTCAGAACATATTTATCAAGTTAGATGATATTTACAAAACAGATGACATTTATCAAGTCAGATGACATTTTTTTAATGACTCAAGGTACGTCCATTGCTTATATCTTTAGAAAGCAGAACATATTTATTAAGTTACAGCTCTTAATGAGGTTATCAATGAATCCGTTTATATAGTGATTTGCCATTTAACTTATGACCCCATCACTTATCATCTACAGGGCGTCATCCCATCATTTACCTATGCGGCTTCAGGCCAACTCTTGATCGGATTGACAGGTGTATACCTATGTATAGATTATATCATTGCAAGGGGTTCACATCTTGATAATAATGAGCAATTCAGTTTCATATTACTTTTATTTTTATCGTTATTACGAATTAAATGAGTTACAAAAGTAGGTACCCATCAACAGTGTTTTTTTGCTAATTTTACAATACAGAAATGCATGTACTGAGTTTTTGCTTATATTTTCGAATTGTTTTCATGTTTTCCATGTTAAGTGATGAAGTATCGCATGTTTCGTCTTTTAGCAAGCCCTTTTAGAAGTCATCAGATACTCATAATGGATTTAGCATCCCATGAATTTTGGAATCGACCTCAGGGTCAAGTTGGGTCTATATTCAATACACTTGTGTAGTGTGGAGTGCGAGTTAGCACATGGTATGATTAAGTCGATGGTATTAAAGTTGAAGTACTATGGACTTTGGTCTTGAAGTGTTTTAGTTAACAGATTTTGTGATTGTGAACATGAGTTGCAAGATTAAATGATTTCAGCAAGCTTTGTCCTTATCAGGACAGCGATAGTACCTTCTATTATTAAGTCTTTCGCTACAGTTTTTCGTAAATCATGTCATTAGCATTTTGGGGGCGTTACAGATTTGGTATCAGAGCCAAGATTTTAAGGGCCACTGTGAGCTATCAAGTGTTTATGAGTTAGCTATCAAGGTGTGTGTGAGTTATGTTGGACCAATTAAATGAGCTATTGACTATAAGTCCACATGTATGGCCGTATGTGGAGAAACCATTTTCATTTGGGTGACTCAATCATTTGGTAATATCCTGAGATTCATGTCATTAGCATTTTAGGGGCGTTACACATAGGATGCCCTAGTAGTTGCAGTACACACTGACTTTACATATGGTTACAGCTACGTTCACATAGCTATAGCAAACTGCCTTATTTTACAGACTTGACACTTGTTGAAACAGTACAATAATAGAGCAACCACTTTTCAGAGTCTTTTAATACTGACAAGAGTAGTCATCATTATTGAGATTTTGCATGCCTTCATCTCCAATAATATCTTTTAGACTATCATTATCCAGATACTCATGAAATCTTCATTAAATTGAAGATGGTCTGGATCCCATTTCTTAAATAAGTCAAGAAGATATTTCTTAGAATTTTCTAACTCTAACATCAAAGAGATAATTAAAGACATCTTTTGAAACCGCTCCCTCTACCTTCATGTATTCGTTAAACTCATTGTGATAGGCAAAAGTACTGTTTTCACAATGCATTAGTGTTTTTCCTCGTTCAATTAATACCCTACTTTGATGATAAATGTTGTAAAAATTAATGGTTCTTGCTAAAGTAGGATTAGTAACTAATTCTCATCGTTCTGGAAAACATTCTTGTCATTGATCATTGGGGTCATCGAAATCAACAATCTGAACAAAATAATGGGCTGGTTTGAATTTTCCATTTTCATACTCAATTAGTGCACAATGTACTTGTACATATAGGCATCTATATTATATCAAATGTTTGTTGGACCATCAGGTCATGTAAGAATCCAATGGATCCTTCCGAACATGCATTGCTGAAATTTGGTTAATCTTGAGAAAAATACAAACTTCGGATATGGGATTTTCATAAAGTAAACTACCATTATGTATTCCCAGACTTTAACAATGGGGTCATTTAGAGAGATTAAATTTGTTGGGAAACTAGCGCCACCAACTGTAGACTTATCACGAAAGTAGATTGTAGTACTGCATGCCACTTATTGAATTATTTTTCTTGAACATGAGAACTTATTTTTTCTTAGATATCATAAGGACACCTTAGGTAATTAACTTGTAACTCTAGAAGAGAAAATCTTTGAGCTATAAGGTAGGCAGAAGATAACAGACCAAAACATGATCTACTTTTTATATGAAATTTCAAATTATCTATAAGAACTTTAGTAGAAGGAGAAACCCATTGTAATAGCAATAGCATTTCATTATGGATTTCCTCCTTTTCTAGCAGAAGTTCGGTTGTGATGATCACCATTGACGAGTTCTTGAGTTAAACTATCCGCTAGAGAGTTCTTCGATCCCTGTATATATTCAATAGAGAAAGAAAACTAGTTAAGCCATAATTGCCAACGAAGGATTCACCTTGCACGTGTATATTTGATAAATTCTTTTTTACAACACCAAGTATTCCTTTCTAATCTGTTCGAATGAGAAAAGCTTTTTAGGCTAGAAAAATCAGGAATTTCTCAATTCCCCTTATAACTGCAAGGATTTCTTTTTTCATAATGGGATAGTTACATTCTGCCTTATTAAAACTTCCATTATAATAGTTGCAGAGTTCTCCCCTTCTTTGATTTTGAGTATCACACTTCAGTGCTCATTGCTGACATTTGTCTCAAGGATTAAATCATCTCCTTCATTAGGCAAATTAAGAATAGGAAGATTTTTACACATCTTTTTAAAGTTTTGAACAATCTTTGAATCTCTAGAGGTCCATGTCCAACTTACTTCTTTCTTGAGTTTCTGTTGCAATAGCTTTCTTAATTTAGCTAAATCTTTAATGAAATCTGAGGCATAGGAAAGGCATCCAAGAAACCTTTCTAACTGCTTCCTATCTTCAATCTTTTCAAGAAAATCTTCTATTTTTTTCCAAATATACTTTTGTAAGATGATTTGTCCAACTTTTATCTCTGGATCTAAAAACTCAATTTCTTATTCAGCATAAATGTACTTATTCTTACCCACTATAATGTCATGATCAATGCATCTTTGGATGACAACTAAGACATCATCTTTGTGTTGTTTTATGATTTTGGAAAAGATAAGGATATCATCAATATAAACTAAACAATAGTGACTAATGCCTTTGAAGATGTTATCCATTCTTCTTTGAAATATTTGAGATGCATTTTTAAGACCAAATAGCATTACTTTCCATTCATAATATCCTTGTGGGCACTAAATGTAGTTAATGGAATGCTTTCTTCATATATTTCTATCTTCTAATATCGGCTTTTGCAATCCATTTTTAAGAATCAAGAGGTTCCTTGAATTCTATTGAAAAGGACTATTTTCTTAGGAATGTAATAACCATCAAAGATAGTATTATCATTAAGTTTTTGGTAATTGATTACCATTCTTGCTTTTCCTTCTTTTTCTTTAGCATGATTTCTTACCATGAAAGTGAGACTGGTGTGAGGACTCTTGCTATTCCGGATTAATCCATTATCCAAAAGTTCATTGATTTGTTATCAAATTCCTGGATATCCTAGTGTATATACACCATTTATTTGACTCGAATAATAGTGTTAAGATTTAATAAAGTGATTTTAGCAAATGTTTTGTCTTTATCTCAGAATTTTAAAGGATTATCAGAGTAGAGTTCTTTGCATAATTTCTCTTGTTATTAAATAATTTGCTCTTTAATAGATAACTCAAGCAATGAGATTGTCAGTGCTATCTCACATTGTGCAAGCATTACTTTCTGACCATAGTGGCTGTGGGTAAACTCAATTTTCTAATGAATGTAAGTCTTACTTAATTTTTCAATAGGAACTGAGTGACCATTGATTGTAAATATTATTTGGTTTATAGTCTATGCACATGGAGAATACAGTCTTTGAAAATTATTTTCAATAATCATATAATGAGAGGGTTGATCAGTAGCCTACATAGCTGGTATAATGCATTAGATTTCTCCTAATTCTACGGATAACCATTCTATTGCTTCGTTATAGCTCATAATGCTATTATCGACTATCCTTACTCGTAAAGAATTCTTGGCTTTTTTTCACATAAATTATGAGAATAATATTCTTTTTCCAAAGCATACAAAACAATTACTATCTATGTATGCACATAATTTATATTTATTATATCCCTTTAAACATACCTTTATTAGGTTATAGATGTTGTTAGAGTTTGTATTGGTAGCTTTATAACATATCTCCATAGTCATGTTCTTAACTAATTCATCTTCATAGATTGGCTCACTAATAGTTCTAGTTTTGTAACCAATGACTTTTTTTATCTAAACTCATACTTCGGTCTACGCTGTGCTTTCCGGGTTCAAAACTCATTCTACTCATTTCACTGGTCATGTTAATTATATCATCTTCTTTAAGCTCTTCTTTAGCTGATGAAGATCCTTATCCTCATTTTGATCTTGCACTCATGCTCCTTAATAATTGGGATTTTATGATAATTTTACCATTCTCATCAATTTTTATCACATTTTTCTTATTGATTTTTATATGGCTTGCAAAGTTGGATACCCATGAATGATCAATCTTTATTTCCTGTTGATTGATTTAATCCTCTGGATCTTTTGCATAGGGGTAGGACTTTTAAATTTTTTTGCCTCTATCATTGTCATCTTAGTTTTTGGATCTATTGTATTATCTAATTTGCAGATAATTTTTCAAAATATCCTTAATAGATATCCTCCTCTTTTCATGTTCATTCCAACTATTTTTATCTTAAGGGATAGGACATTTTTAACAAATTTATCCTTTAGACTCACATGATATGCAAGTCGATAATTGAATCTTACTGATCCATTATATAAGTTAGTCTTAATCTCTATGATAATTTGATTATTAAATTTGATATGTCTAATATCACAGAGCAAAGCATAAAAATTAATATTTTTTCCATAGTATTGTGATGGAGTGATTTGAACTTGGACAAGTCCAACATGGATATATCTATACTTTTTTATCTTTGTTATGCTTAAGGATGTTTTCCCAGTTAATGAGATTAACTTCCTGCACAATATTTGATTTCTACATCTCCTTCAATCATCTCACATACGTATTGACTTTTTAATTGAAAAATGAATTTTTTTATAGATCATGTCTTTCTAGATTATGGGAAGGATCCAATCTCCTTTGACTTCTTCGTTATCATTATCTACAACAAACTCTTTTCCTTGAAGATCACTAAGACTAATCGAGCCACTTTCCATCACATGGCTGGTTTTTTTCGTAATCACTTTCTTCATATTCATTGTCCAGTATGATTTCAACAATTCCTTTGTTGTTGTTTAGAACTAGGTCTAATGCCTCATCCTCGCTAAGCTCAATATAATCTAGGCTTCCTAAGGAATAAGCTTGTTATTCTTCCTATTTTTGCATTATTTAGCATAGTATCCTACTTCTTTGCATGTCTAGCATTTGCAGTTGCTTTTTCATGCAGGACAATATACTGCTTTCCTAAAAAATCTTCATTTTTTAGGACTTGGTTTATTATAATATTTTCTTTTATATTTCTCTCCCCTTTGCTTATTAAAGCTCTTTTTCTTATAAAATTTTCTTTTTTTGTTCCTTTCAGGCTCTTGTCTCCATTGGTGAGGTGAATCCCAGCAAGTTAAGAATTGCTTCTTGATTTTCTTTTTCTTTTGGAAATCAAGACATTGATGATTGACCCATTTGTATAAATAAGAGATTCTCGAACCAAGGGTATTAATGACATCTGCTCTTTCGAGCCATGCAATGTATTTCTCATTGATTATAGAATTTATAGGATATGACAATTTGTTATAGAACATACTAGATAAGTTTCATTATGCCAATTTTATAATAATATTGACTAAATTTAGCAATATAATTTTTCAGATATCTCATATCCCATAATTCTATATTATTAATGTAACACTCCGAGTGTGGCGTAAAAGGATCGAAGTGACTACTTATATCACCAAAGGTGTACCTTTCTTTTCAGGAAGCCCAATCTTAAGAACTCCATAGTTAAGCATGCTTGCTGGGGAGCAATCTTAGGATGGGTGACCTCCTGGGAAGTTTATCAAGCAGCGTGTGAGCAAGGATGAAGCATGCCGGAAAGACTTGTGGCGATATGTGGGGCCAGTCGACGATCCTTGAAGCTGTTATTAGTAAGACCCGTGACCGAGAGGGGTCGGGGCATTACAGATGGTATCAGAACCGACTAGGGACTATGAGCTGTGCCAGTGGATGGAGAGTCCATGGGCAGTCACCTAGCGGGACAAAGATACTGGGTGTGGACCGCCGGTCAAAAGGACTCGTAAGTCAGTCGGATATTGAGGCACAACGAGGACATTGTGCGCTTCAAATGGCGGTGATTGCAACACTCGGAATGTGACTTAAAAGGATTGAAGTGCTACTTATATCACCAAAGGTGTACCTTTCTTTTCGAGAGGTCCAGTCTTAAGAACTCTACAGTTCGACATGCTTGCTGGGGAGCAATCTTAGAATGGGTGACCTCCTGGGAAGTTTCTCAGGCAGCGTGTGAGCGAGGACGAAGTATGCCGAAAAGACTTGTGGCGATATGCAGGGCCAGTTGACGATCCTTGAAACCGTTGTTGGTAAGATCCGCGACTGAGAGGGGTCAAGGCATTACAATTAATCTTTCATTGCCATTCTCTTGCATTTTCTTCGAAATCAAGTTTAGCTACGGTGAATCGGGTTTGATTTCCCTACATAGATTTTTGAACATAGCAGTTGGTGTTTCCATCATTCTTAATGTATTTTTCCTGTCTTCATTTAACGAATCATATCAATCAGCTATAGTTCTAGAAAAACTATGTTTGATGTACTTTAGAAAATCTACGGCAGTCCATGTAATATTTAAATTTAAAATACTATTCGTACCTCTTTTCCAATATTCAAAAACTTTTTCTTTGTTACGAGCTCCATCGATGTTAAAGATATATGCAGTTTGGCTTATTGGAGTAAGGCCAATTTCTTCAAATGAAGTAGTTTTCCTTGGGATAAACCCAAAGGAAAATTTGGTTGTACGTCTCATTGGAACGTAACAGGTTTCTTAAAATGAGTATTTCTTCTAGAAGGTTCACCAATTTCTTCAGGTTTAGGGACAACATTATTAACCAGATTGATCTCTATTTCATTTAAGTTGAGTTCTTCTTTGAGTTCACTCTCAATGATCATTTTACCATATTTTTTTGTCTAATTTTCTTCTAACTTTTTTCTAATGGTAACGCATTAAGATCTTCTAGTTTGATTAAATTCATCTACTGGTATATTTCTTCTTCTAATTGGACATTATTTATCTCTTTACTATCATCGGATAACGCGTCATCTTTATCACTAATTGCGCCCATGATCTTGTTCAATTCTTCTGAGTTTTGTTCTTTTTCAAACATATTTTGCAGTTTTTCTAGATTATACTGCTTATTATCCTCTTCTTCTTTTTCTACATTTTTAGTTGATTTTTCTCCTATTTCTTTTTGGATTTTTATATCATGTAAAGGAAATGGGCATTTGTTTTTTGGATTTTGGAAAGAATATTTATGCTGAAATGGAGTACCAACACTTAAAGTAGATTTCCCGCTATGTCTAATTTCGTTAACTAAAGAAAGATGGATTACAAATATTTGCTTATTAATCTCCTTAACTTCAGCCTTAATTTTTGCTAATTCAGCTTTTAATTTCAAAATTATATCAGTGATATAGTTTAATTGAGATGTTACTGAAGTTGTTCCTTTTGATGAGTGAACAATACATGAGTAATTAGGTGTATGTAGGACTATTCCTTGAAGGTTCTAGCATTAAACATTGTTAATTAGCTTAATTAAATATTTAATTAGCTTAATTATCTTAATTACTTTTGGTTATGTGGCTCTGATACTAGTTGAAAGAGGTCTTTGAGTAGTACCTATGAGCAGAAGACCACATGCAAAATTAAACTTTTTGAAAGTAAGTTTTTAAGGATTAGGGTTTAAAATGAAAATTTTAAAACCATAGGGGGCTTTTTGCAATTTAAAAAACTAGTTTTGCCAAGTTTGGTTCTAGAAATTATTTACGCCAAACTTTGGGACTCAGAATAGAATTTATCCGGTAATGCACTAGTTCAGATCGAATTAGAGCCAACCCATTTACAAAATGGACTGGGTCGGATCATCGTCGGCCCGTTAACCATTTGGGACGGGCTGGGCCTTTGTGTAAATCAACGGATCAGGTCGGTCGGCCCATGGACAACCCACTTTTGGTCTATTTTAAAATTATACAAACTTGTACAAAAAATCTGTGCATAATAATCATTATTATGTACAAAGCATTGGTAATAAACTTGACTACAGGTAACATATAAACTAGTGTGTTAAATAGATTAGCAAAAATAATGGTCACTAAATGGGCCGTTAACAGGTCAACCCAGTCCAGCCCATTAATATGCCTTGATGGGTCGATCCACTATTGACTCGACCCTTTATTGGTCCTATTTAAAATGGACTGACCTGCATGACCCAATGGGTACCCAACCCATTGTCCACCCTACCTGAGATGTTCATACCAATAAACACCCAAAAAAATAACGTAAGTCACCTAAGTCCTTCATAGCAAACCATTTGGAAAGAAGTGAAATAAAATTATGAAGGACAAAAAAAGGAGCTACCAATAAGAACAATGTCATCAACATAGAGGACCAAGATCATAGCAGTAGAACCATGGTGATAAACAAACATGGATGTGTTAGAAGGACTACAGATGAAAACAAGAGATAGGAAAAAACTATTAAGTTTATGGAACCAGGCCCTAGGAGCCTAGTTAAGTCCATAAATGGATTTCTTGAGCTTACAAACATGGTTAGGTAAATGAGGATAGACAAATTCACGAGGTTATTTCATGTAAATTTCCTTAGTAACAATGTCATGAAGACATGCATTCTTGATGTCCAATTATCGTATAGACCAACCAGAGGTGAAGGTTAGAGATAGGATAAGACAAGTGGTAGGAGGCTTGATAACTTGACTAAACGTCTCATGGTAATAAATGACAACTTGTTGGTGATTTCCAAAAGCAACCCACCATGCCTTGTGCCATTCCACAAGCCCATCAGAGTTAAACTTAACTTGATAAACCTACCAACGACCTAGATGATTTTGTCCAGCCTGGGATGGAACCAACTCTAAGTTCTTATTGGCAATTAAAGTATTTTATTCCTCAGCCATGACCTCTTATCATTCAGAATCTTTAGAAGTCTATTTAAAACAAGTTGATTTAAGACCGACAATGTTTACATCAAGTGACAAAATGTCTTGGTTTTTCTTATACCCCTTTAGGCCTAAGTGATCATAGGGTGCTAATTTACAGGAAGGGTAATGGATGAAAGAGGTAAAACATTGTAATAAGAAGTGGACTGAGAGGAATGGGCAAGGATAGCGACCCTTATTACAAGGAGGGAGATGAAGCCATGAAAGAGTGCCTAGTAGAAGAAGCACAAAGCACTACTAGGTCAACAAACATGGGTTGTTTGAGTAGAGAGCTATGAGGAGCATGTGGCAACTCAGTTGGGCCCGATGAGAAGGGAAAAGAGGGATGCGTTGATAATTGAAGATGGGATGTGGTTCAAAAAGGAAGGAGAAAGGGTAGCATTAGAAATCAAAGACTTACGCAAAGATAAAGCCAGAGGCATCATGATAGTGGGTGTTGGTTAAGAGAGCTCAACAAGACACTCCGGATGAGTCAAATAACAAAATACTTTGGAGTGAGGATTGTTGAAAAGTTCTAAGGAAATCCATGTTCATGAAAATTCACATGTTGATTTACCTAAACACGACCCATGAGGGGTTTAAAACATTTGTGTCCCTTATAGTGGGAGGCATAGCAAAAAAAAAGATAACGAGTAGATCCAGGGGTGGCTAAAAAATTAGGTAACATGCACAACCAAAATTTTAAGAAAATTGTAATCGGTTGATTTTTTAAACAATTTTTCAAAAGGGGTTTGGCCCTGAAGATTAGGGTGGGTGGTCGATTTATAGTAAAAATAGTAGTTTGATTGAAATCAACCCAGAAAGTAGCAAGCATATTGGCCTCAATGAGGAAAGCGTGAGCTATCTCATTAAGACGTTGACACTGGTATTCAGCGACCCCTTTTCGTGCTTGGATTTCAGAAAATGATTTTCGAAAACAAATGCCATGTTCTAAAAAATGAGCACCAAGAGAATTATTGTCGAATTCTCATCCACCACCACTTGGAACATTTTAATTATGGTACTAAAGAGGTTTTCCACTAACTTCTAAAAGGCACATAAGGTAAGGAAGAACCTCAGCTTTTCACTTTGGTGGATAAATCCAAGTATAATGAGAAAAATCAACCTTTATCAAATGTAATACCGATAATCCATTTTACAAAGAATAGGAGATTGCCATAAATCTGAATAAATTAATTTCAAAGGTTTTTGACAATAGAGTTTAAATAACTGAAAAGGTAATCTATGAGATTTTGTAAGTTGATATGAATTACAAAAATCATGAAACTTATTTAGAAAAGAAACCAAGTTCCCAATATGAAGAGAAGAGAAAGTCCTAGCTCCATAGTGTCCAAGACGATGATGCCCAGAAGTTGTCCAGTCAAGAAGTACAGTGAAAGCCAAAGGAGTAGTGTCTGACATGGCTAAGGGATAGACATTGACAGTGGACGATATAGGCAGAAAAATATTACCTGAGATTTTATCCCTGACACAAACAGAAGAGTCATCAAATACAACAATGTGATTGCTATCTTAGGAAAGTTGCTTGACAAACAGTAAATTATGTTTTATTAAAGGAACATGTAAAACATTGTTTAGTACAAAAGGCTTATTAGCTATAAACCCCACATGTTTTATCCGGTGAAGTGAACCATTCAAAACTCGAACTCTATCAGTGTCATTTGAAAAGGAGTTAGAAAGTAAGTTACATTCATAAGGAGTCATGTGACAAGCAGCTGCTGAATTAAGATAGCAAACTGATTTATTAGCATCGACAACATTGAATGTGAAAAAAGTAAGGACTGATTGAGAGAGGGAGTGTAACATTGACGACAACTTGCAGCTGTATGCCCAGGGGCAAAATAAATCTGGCTAACAACCTTAAGGTGTGAACCTAGGACCCCTTTATGTGAATTATTATCTATGAAGAGAAAATTAGTACAAGAAGGAGATGTACATTGAATACTAGACCATGAAAAAATAGTGTTACCATAAGTAGTTCATGCATGCATACTTTGATTCGAAGACTGATGCTGATTCTCATTGGAACTTTTGTGTTCCACCCCCTTTATTCTTGCCACCCTTTCGATTATTGTTACGCCCTTTGCCCTTATTATTACCACCATAACCATTCCCATGATTGGAATTGGATGGCTCAGAAGTCTTGGCTGACTCAGAACCTATAACTGAAGTCGCCAAGGCTTGATGTTGAACACCAAAAAGGTCTTTGGACTTCAGAAATTTCAAACACTGCTCATAGTGAATAAACTTGGAACAAAGATCATCAAAAGTGAATAGATTGGTGCGGTAGGACAATATTGTCATCAACGTATGATAGTCCTTATCCAAACCATTTAAAGTTAATTGAATTAAATCATATCAAGAGTTGGGGTCCTAATTGGTGCAAAGGAGTGAGCAATATGCTTAATACTCCGCAAATAATCCTCCATACTTTGTTTGGGATCCTTAGACAAGTTAGACAAAGTCCTCCTGAGATTTATAGCATGGGCAAGACTAGCGTTATTGAATAGATGGCCTAGCCTTTCCCAATTTTGCTTAGAGTGAACCAAATCATGAATATAACCAAGAGTGAATGAGTTGTAAACAACCAAGAGTGAAGAGTTAATCCAAATATAACCAAACAAGATATAAGGGATTAAGATGTTGCACTCTATGATGATCAAGAATAAAGGGAGACAGAACATCAATGGTACCATTACAATAAAATTAAAAAAAATCACTCAGTTGTTGAGTAACAAGAAAAGCCACAAACTAGATACATCAAGAAAGAAAGTCCTCAAGTTTATTCAATTCAATTGTAACAAAATTCTTAACATTCAAGGAGGTAATACCCGGATGAATGGGAGGTAAGTGAGACTCATTCGACAGCCACAATTGACTATCCATGGGCAGAAATGGTGATGACCTTGTGAAGGCTGGTCTATGATAGGACTGTAGTGACGAAGGATGCACCAACAGAACACACAACATGGCTAGGAAGAGATACAGGAGCAATAAAGTATAGAGAGGACGACCATGAGTACGAGGAACTACCAAAAAGATGCAAAAAAGAGACGTTCGACAAGGGAATGCTAGAGAGACTATACTGCGACGGTGGAGCAAGCATAAACAGTGGAGGTGGCGCTGGAGGTGGAATAGACAAGGCAGATGCAACTGGAGAACTAAACACCATCTCAGTGCATGGCGTGGATAGAAGGGAGGCGGTGATAGCGGAAACTAGTAGCGACGTGGTGGTAGTGCTAACGTCGGAAGTCATGGTGATTTAGACGACGGCGGTAGGGTGGAAGTTGCTAGGGTTTAGCCGAGTGACAAGAAAGAGGCATTGGAACCCTAGTTATGTTGGGGGAAGAATGGGGAAATAAAAAAGGTTTCACTCTCTAGCTCTGATACCATGTGAGTATTAGGGAGTCTGACACTATATACATAATGATCAGGGATATTTAGCAATTGCATATTTCTTATGTACACTATTACACATAATTTGAAAACTTTAGAATTAATGGAAAACATGACACATAATAGAAAGTTAGAGAGATCTAGGATTAAGGTTGTAGATCTTAGGTAGCGCTCTAGTTGCCCTTCACATGGATATTGAGAGCATAGGATTTGCTGAAGTGCGGATCTAGCTATTACCTACCTTGCATTGATAGTGCTTGTGCTTACTAATATTTATTTGTTGCACCGTCGCTTCCTCTATTATTTATTTTTATGTTCTGGCTGATAGTTTTTCTGGTTTTCCTGCCTTTGGTATCAAGAGATTTTAAACTCTGAATGTTTTCTCAAATCTTCTGTACGTCTATTAGAGTTAGCCTCTCTGTGGGTCGTAATAGCCTCAAAGGTAAGGCTCCCCACATCTGGATCTCCCTAGACCTGGCACACGCGAAACCCACAATCGGAATTGTTGTTGTACTTGCTATGATGAAGTAGGTCCAAACTTTTTTTAAAAAAAAATTAATATATGCAATACCTTATAAATAAGGTGAGACAATTGGGATTTTGATATGCTCATTGTTTCGGTGATGGTAAAGAAAAATTGTAAAGTAATACAAAAATTTATTAGAAAGGCATGTAAAGGTATTGTAACTCATTACGTATCAATTGCATCGAGTCTTAGCATAAGGGGGCCACCTTGTAGTTATTATTAGTAAGAAATTTTAATTTGGTATACATCACTACAAGTATTTGTGTTTGAGTCAGTACACCTATATAAAGGCAATCTCAATCCTTTGAAAATCTATAATGTACATAATGAGTATAAACTTTGTGTCAGCAACCCTTATTCATATCTAAGTAAGGGCAACCCAAAAAAGTGCTAGTCAATGCAAGCATTTTTCCCTTTTTTCTTCGGATTTCAGATGTTTCGCTTTTGCGGAAACTCGAAAATGTGAAATTAATTTTTAGATAGCTCATTTTTCATTTTATTTGACGTCTGGAGACCCTTTCGAATTTGGATCTGAGCTGAGAGAAGATAGTAAACAAAAAGGATTTATATTGCTCCGTATTGAACTTAAAAGTTTTAGGAGTTTGTCAAATACTTGTCAGGCTATGGAAATTTCGAGGATTTCTTATTTCTCTTCCTTTGAAATGCATGCCAATAGTGTTGGGTGTTATGATATTGAGTTAGGTTTCGTTTGGACCTGGAAAAATTTTGTGGAAAGAAAAAAATTTGAAAGAGTTACTTTTTTTCTTGTGTTTGGTTTAGAGAAAATTACAAAGGAAAAAAATATGGAGGAAAGTTAGGTGGAAAAATTGTTAGAAACAAGTGATAAAATTTTCCTCGTAAAATTGTAAGGAAAGTTTGAGGAAAACTCCCAACCTTCTCCAACCTCGCATTGCTTAGATGACATCAACATAATTCAAGTAGTTTATCAATGTTCAAATTTCTCATCCAAATTTTTATATTTTTTTCTCAATCCAAACAAGAGAAAAAAAAACTCACTTTCTCCGTACTTTTTTTTCCATCACATTTTTTTCTTCAATTTTTCTTTCCACGGAATTTTCTAAGAACCAAATGGAGCCTTAAACATCGTACTTCTTTTCTTCTTGATTGATATTTTTTTTAAAAAAATTTGTGTAACGTATTTGAAAACTCTACTAGTCTACCAACATCAATCGTTTTTGTATCATGAGTTTATTTTGTACTGATCTTCCCCCTTGATGGAATATTATAGTTTTTTGGCATTAGTTGTTAACTTGTTGTGTATTTTGATTGATGATGATAATCCAGTTGTTAACTTGTTGCGCATTTTGATTGATGATGATAATCCATTTCCTCTCTTCACACAAGGAAATTTTTGTCATTTAAAATTATCATACTAACAACTTTGAATGATATATTTAGTTATTTATTATGACTTTTAGTTCTGTTGATTAACATATTTTATGAACTATTTTACTTTTATTTTTTTATCGATTTATCTTCTATTTAACTAGAGTTGAGATATATCTTAATTTAAATACCTAATAAATCAAATAATTTTTAATGATACTCTTGATGTTCATATAGTTATTCAAAAAGGGATGTGTGAATCTCATAAAAAGTTTATTTTTTAGGTACAATGGAAGAACATGCTATTTCCTTACAATATGTTAAAAATTATGCAATGCATCATTTTGAATTATTGCTTCATATGCTCAACTTTTTTGTATAATAGACAATTATTTAATGATGTTGGCAAAGTATCATATACTCATTCAAATAGTTTATCACAGGACAATGTGCCGGTCTTAGCTAATTATAAAGTAATACAAAAATTTATGGCAAAATTGATTGCAACATTAACTGCATTCCATAACAATTTGATGAGTTTGTCGTATTTGTTTAATACTTAATAAATGATTAGACTAAGTCGCACTATGAAAATAGGCAATCTATACCATCTACCTAGGTGTGTATACTCTTAATGATGATAGGTAAATATTATCCAAGGTGGCAACTTTATAAGATTTTTTTTTAAAAAAAATAATTAGAAATAGGAAAAAACATGGGATATTGATTGACTTTCCTAAATAATGTAAACTGTTTCTTATTCCCTCTAATTAATCGCGGCATTAAATTAGGAGAATTTTTCTCCACCTTGCTATTTTCCTAATTAATTATGTGTTTTCCTTATGTATATACGTTAATTATTGTTTTTTCATTATATTAGGTCAAATTGTTCAAAAAGTTTTACTATAGGGTTATTTGTTCAACTGACATTAGTAGATTGTTCAATGTTATTGATGATTTTACCTACGTCTAGTTGGTTAATGATCACTTGTATAATTTTAAGCAGGTTATTAGTAGATGTATAAGTTATTATTTGGCATTATTCATTGTGAGTTTACTTAATAATTATGTATATTTTCTTAATTGGTTGGATATGTATATATTTTCAATATTGGTTGCTCATTATATTAGGTCGAATTGTTCAAAAATATTACTATAAGGTTATCTGTTCGACTCACAATAGTAGATTGTTCAATGCTAGTGAAGGTTTGGCTTAGATCTAGTTGTTTGATAATTTCTTTCATAAGTTTTAAGTAGGTTATCTTGTCGATTTATAATTTATTCTTTGGTATTATTCATTGGGAGTTTACTTAATAATTTTGTGCATTTGTGCATATATTTTAAATGTTATTTGTTCATTATATTAGGTCAAATTGTTCAAAAGTATTACTATAGGATTATTTGCTCCACTGATAGTATTAGATTGTTCAATATTAGTCATGAGTTTTCTTACGTCTAGTTGGTTGGTGATTTCTTTTATAAGTTTTAAGCAGGTTATTAGCAAATGTATAAGTTATAAATTGGAATTATTCATTGTCAATTTACTTAATAATTATGTGCGTTTTATGCTATGTAGTTCTTTATCATCACAATCAAACAAGCCTTTGCCAAAGAAGGTAACAACAAACAATAATGGAGCTATCAAGGAAGGTTTTGTGGAAGACACTCAAAGAAAAGGGTTGTCCAAGCTACTCTTGACAAGGCTTCCATCAGGGTCAATCTCAAAGTCATAATAGAACGCAATCTCATTCTCAAATCTTCTCTTAAATATATTTATAAGAGCATAGGCATGCCCACCCTCTGAACTTTTCTTGGTCATTTCTCCGAGCTTGTTGTACACATCTCTTAATCCATAACAAAGGTAAAGTGGTCATCTAGCCTGTTTTTTCAACAATCGAACTGTATCGGCAATTAGAACTTCCAAGTCACTGAGTTGCTTGATATATTGAATGTCATTTTTTAGAACTTTTCGATGTGAAGTCAAAAGATGTTGTTTACTTGGACTGCGCATGGGATGATTGTGTTCGGTATTGTGCTTGGTGACTGTCTATGTCCCATTTTTATCAACATGGAATTGAATGTATACTTTGCAATCCGTTCTTACATTTAGCTTGGTGTATTGTTTACATATTTTTCCTTTCGTCTTCTTCTTCCCTTCTTTCCAACAACAAAATTGTCAAATAGATATCTCTTTACCTCCTGCTGTATAACATATTTTGTTATATTGAACATTAAAACCCATTCGGTAGGTACAGTCATTTTAAATTTGAAATGCTTCTTCTTCCGACATTACAATCATTCCGACTAAGTCATCCTCATTTGGCATTCCTGAAGTTTGATTCCATTCCAACAATGATTTATTCCATTCTAAATAATTTATTCATGAGAAAACTTTTCAAGATCATTGGACATGGTGTGGGAATTACATTTGACAATAACTGAAAAATTAAACAACATAGCTTGAACAATTAAAAATCAACTCATGAACAACATTTCCAAACTTATTCAGACGTCATGAACAACGTATGGCATATATTTAAACTTAGCTAACTTAAACCAAATCATTTTGAACAATTATAATCTAACCACAATGTCATGGAATTACCAATTTTAGACATTGTTCACTTAAAAAATGAACAAATTCAAAAATGAACACGCATACTACAAATAATGAACAAACATGAATAATAGAGGACGATGTTAAAAACCAATACAACCAAACTACGAACATTGTTCATGAATTGCATGCTAGACTAATTTTGACTAAAATCTTTAGAAGTTCAACAAATTTTCTTTCAATAGTTATAGTCAGCGTAGATTACAATGTTAATCTAATATGTTCAACAATGCCAAGATCATTAACTCTTTCTAGGCATTATCATCCCAATCCAACAAATTGATTATAACTCTCCAATTATTCTTGATACATTTTTCAAATAAATGAAATGATAAAATCTAATTAGATACAAAAATTTAATCTTTCATATATAATATGAATAAAATTCATACTAGATCGATAGTCATGCAGAAACCACCAAAACAATTTGTTTTTATTAATAGATTCCTGTTTTACATAAAACAACTATTAATTCGATTTACTCACCTATTTGATTTGTCGCCGCTTGAATAATTTCCAATACTTGTGCTCCTTCAACTATCCCGTTGTTCATGAGTCCACACCAATTTACTCAAAACTTTGATTTTTGGAGCAATCGATTGAATAGATCAAATTCTATAGAGATAATAAAAATTGAAAATTTTAAGACAAAGAAATGAAAGAGAAGGTAAGAAGAGAGAGAAAGAGATAGATAAATTGTGGTGCAATGTTCAAATTTCAAATAAACAAGGGAAAAAAAAAAAGAAGAAAAGATGCATGATTTTAGGGATGATATATTGTTGTCTTTCTATAAAACAAAAATTCGTTGATGTGGATATTCTTGTGGCTGCTTGCTTATGTGACAAGTGGATGTACATCCTCCTAGGTGCAACATATAGGTATTGGTGAAAATAGGTGACGAACTGCTCTAATTAATTTAATTAAATGATCTACTAATGTAATTTGGTAAAGTTCTTTATTACTAGGGCTAAACAATAAGTGGTAATATGAATTCATCCTTACAACAACTTATACGCTTTTATATCGTATTATTATCTTATTATAATACAAAGGTAAATTGTGAAAGAATGACATATAATCCACACGTTTGGAAGCCAAGAAAATAGTCATATCTTTTGTAGCAATTACTTTTTAATGATTTTTATGCTAAATAAATTGTCTAGTTTTTTAGTTCTTTTTCGTTTATTGTTTCTTTGCTGCAATATTATTGATTTGCATCACATTCGAGATTCCGATGGCTCTCAGTTTACTTATTCTGATATATTTGTGTATTTTTAAGAATGTGGGAAGATTAAGAGATTCATGTTCAACATGGAAAGAACATTAGGGAGAAAATGACTTTATTAAGTTAAGTGCTATTTCAACCTATCGATTTGGGCCATAGCTAGGGGTTATGCATCTAGTGGCCGAGAATGATATTTAATTATAATGCGCTCGCATACATGTTTAGCCTGAAAATAGTCTTCCTTAAAATAGTGTAACTTTGCATTGTCGGAGATATTGTTCGTATTATATACATGGTGACTATCTATACACGAAATTATATTTCAAACTCATTCGTCATACTTTCTTCAAAACACTTCATTTCTATTCGTCCTCCGAAAATTAAAAGAGCTCATTGAAAGGAAATTCAATAATAACAAGCATATTGGAGCAATAACTAACAATCTAACTTAGAGATCCCAGATGTATGATGGACAAAAATTTTCAAGTGGGCAGCAAAAATAATTTAAAAAGAAATATGGCACAAAGCAATTGAACAAAAACAAGTGAAAAAAAATCTCTGAGTGTTCCTCTATCTCGATTCTCGAGTCATGAAATTCAAAAGAAAATAAAATCAAAAGTCAGTTAACTTCTATGACTTCTCGAGTTCTCTTAATAGAGAAGAGAATGCATTTGCGGCAAATTCGACAAGCCTATCTAACTATTAGTTGCATAAATATACACAAAATACAGCAATAGCTCATAGTGTAAACTCCGAGTACATTGAGTTTGGAAAGATTTATGTGTAGACAATATTACTTTTGTAAGTAGGTCAGACAAAAACTAACTCAATTCAAAAATTCAACCTGAATCCACCAAAACAATTTGAGCTTTGAACACGATTTTTCCAACTCGAACTCGAAATAAATCAAACCCAAAAACCTTGCAAATTAGCAAGTCAAACCAAGCCTGAACCCGAACCTGCTTGCTTAACCGCGGACATTATATCTTTATTTTTTGATTTTTTTTTCTAATTTATCCATCTTAGCAATAATGACTACTCATTTTCTTCTAATAGAATAAAGAGACATTATATGACATTGCATCATTGACAAATTAAACAATAATGCCCTTTCTTCCCCCTTCCCCCCATTCTCTGAAATTAATATCGTAAACAACTTATAAATGAAAAAAACATGAAAATTGGGTATGAAATTGCATGATATAACTATCTAATCTTCAGAATAATTAATTTAGAAGAAGACTAGCATTAAAGTCGTGAAGTCATACAATTATATATTTAGTGAAACAAATATGTCTAATCATTGTTTAAATTATTTACTTTGTAGTAATCTCAATTTTTGATGTTATAACTAAAAGATAATGATCTTATACTTCTTTAATTCCATTTTGTTTTGTTTTTGCTCTGACTAACCTTGAGCTATGATGCTAGTAGCAGGAAAAGGATCGGTTGTATTCATACTGGGGTCCGCCTATTAATACAGTTTTACCTTATTGGACATAAGTAGGTTAGTTAATAAAAATATCGCATTAGTAAATGACTTATTAGCATGTAATGCAACTCTAAATATTTACTAAGTTCTAGACAGGCTGCCCATAAATGACCTAACTTGCTATTGACCTTCTTTCAATATACAGGTCGAACCATCCAACCCGAAGGGAGCTGGATTGTTTACCCATCCATACATGACATTCACATATCATAATTGAAAGTTTGAGTGTTTCTAATATTCTTTTAAAAAATTACAATTACTATACTTTTTTATTAAATACTGGTTAATTTTGAATAATAAATATGAAATTTTTTAAATTTTCGCGAAAGAAAAATAACTCATAGAAAAGGCATTCTCAACCAATTGGGTCTGCCCGAGACTCATAAACCGAAATGCACCTACCTGTATTTTATTTAACCCGAAATATACTCAATTTGAATTTTACCCGAATCCAAATACATTTAATCCGTATTTAATCTGCCCGCCTAAATGGGCAGGCCTACTTGCAAGCATCTTAACCTCCAAAAAGGCCGATTCCCAAATACCCATGTAAACAAATTTTGAGAAAACATTTTTCAAGATGGAACTATTTTGAAACGCAAGATTGAAACAGTAACTAATGAAACAAACCAATTCCGTAAAAGTAACTAAACGAATGATGCAAAAGAAAACTAAGCTGCAATGTATTTAGAAAGCTCAAATTGTAGAAGATAAATAATAATGGTATGAAAGAAATAAAATAGAAAGAAAACCCACCGCAAAAAGAAAGAGAAAATTAGAGGTATCCTGAAACGAAGTCTATCTAAATTTCAATATAACTAATTTTGATTCCAATCATGGTGGATCCAGACGTGGATGCTAACTAGATTGTTTACTAGACTTGATGGCACTTGACTGGATACTACCGCCTCAATTAGGCTTAACTTAATAGTTAATCTGCACCCAAAAAAAAAAACTTAATAGTTAATATGTTACTATGTTTTTAATAATATTTTTAGGCTTTTAATTGACTGGATAAATGTCTTATATTAAATCCAATAAAATTGTCAGCTCTATTATGATTATGTGGCCTTTACTGTATTTTGTCTTTTTTCTGAATAAAAAATATTTTGGTTTTACAGATCAAATATTCGTCCTCTTTAAGAAGTTTTTTGGTCTTTTTCCACTAAGCACTTTTTGTTTTTTGTTGAGAAAACATGCTACGTAAATTTCATTAATAATATACCAAACAACATTTACATTGAAAATCATGAATGAAAAATTGAACGTCTAAAACATAAATGTAAAATTCAACTTTCAAATAATTAATGCAAATCTTACTGGTGTTCAGCTTCAAAATTATAACAATTTTATCATGAATAATCTTCGATGGCTTTGTATCTTTACTTTTGATGGGGGACCTCACAGTTCGTACTATAGCAATTTTAGAATCAATTTTCATGCAATATTTTAGACCAAAACTAATCGAATACAATTTTCATAAAAAGAGAGACTAATTGTGGCGCCCTGAAAATCTAATTCATTTAGATCGCTAATGCTTAGCCGATTTAGTGCAGTGGAAATATTCTAGTGTGCGTCACTGCCATATTTCACAATGAAATACAAGGCAGAAAGGTCATTAATTAGATCAAACAAAAGTATAAATCAAAGTCAAGGTCAAGATCTAGTGCCAACTACAATTCAATATTATTGAATGCAAATAAAAAAAATTAATCTAAACAACTACGCGAAACACTTCAAATAGTGAGACGGAGCTCAATAATGTCCACCCCTAACCATAAAACATCTACTTAAATTCATTTCAAACATTTAGGGGTGAGAGGGAACATTCAAACGCTTCGCAAACGATTCCCAAACCGTTCAAGATCTTCCATTTCAACCAATAACCATTATTCAAAAGCCACAGCAAGTAAATTATCTTTGGTGAGCGACTCCACCAGAGGGTCTCATGGCCTTCCGCCAAACGACCATATGGGTTACCAGAACCCATATTGGCGTATGTTCACTACAATGGCACGTACCCAAAAATCGCATGTTCAAAACCCGAGAAGACTAACTTGTCTCAAAATCAAGGTCAACCTACCTTGATCTCAGGAGGCACCCTCCCACAAACTTCTCTTAGTCTTTCACTTTAGGATTAGTATATTATGAATAATCTGTTTGGCATCCCGAAAGCCCAACCCATGTCAAACAATCTTCTATTACTTAATAAAACCACTGAAAACATGAACTGATCAAATAAAACATTCAGTCACAACATGATATTCCACATTCATAAAAACATAGAATTGCTAATTGTAGTTCATGGTTTACATATTAAGGTCCCCTTGGCATAGAATGCCATATAACGGTTCATAAACATCCAAAATCATTTCAAAAGAGCAACCAAGGGGACTTAGGGCATAGACATTACCTCGAAGAAGCGTATGTGCTTAGCTTGAGCTCAAACTAGAGTATTGGGCCTAGATGGTAAAATTAAAGTGTCACAACATGGAGTAACGCAAGTGAATTCTTACAACAAAAACTATTCTTTTTCAACCTAAGATCAACCATACCACTAGTACTACTTTAGTTGGAACACCATCCCAAGATTTTGATTTCTGTGAACCCATATGACTTTTTAAAACTCAAATACCTCAGGAACAAAATTAGTGCACCTTAAACCTATTAGGGCTTTAAGGCAGTTTCAGGTCAGGATTCTGCCCTAATTAATTTATAGAAGCCATATCTTCACCTATAAACCACCTACGGAGGTGTTTAAGCACATTTTGGAAAGGTATATTTATCTATTACAAATTTTATTCTAAGAAAATTCCTGAACATCTACACAAACTTCCTCAAAACTTCACTTCTTTCCGCACAGTCTGTTTTAGTTCAGATTTGCATAGTCTCAGGAGAAAATTTATTTCTGCCTTGTTTTAAACCTAAAATGCATGATTCAAAATTCCAATGAAAATCTACATTCATGAATATTTCCATGATTTTTTAAATAACACATAAAAGCAACTTAATCGATAAATTTGGTGCATTTGCAGGGTAGTTTCTCGTACTGACTAACCCTAGATCCCATGCATGAAATCACATATTACTCATAACCAAACTCACCCAAATCAATCCGAAACTACTCCTAATCATCAATAACAACTACGAAATTACTAAAATCTATCTAAGTCCACTTTCAAGAGAGATTTTGATGAGAAAGTTTTCTGCTTGAGAGTGGGAGGTGAAATGCTTGTTTATATGCTTTCCAACCACCCTAAAATCTGAGTATTGTATTTCAATCATGAAAGAGAAGTAATTAGAATCTAGAAATTGAGTGAATTATCTATGAAAACCCCTTCTTTAAAAGCATAAAGGTTTTAAACTTAAATAACCCAAAAAAACCAACTTTCGCACGCAAGGAAAATCAAGGAGGAACGAAGGCTTGGTGGGCATCTCGGGGGCAGCGGCTACTATTGGAGGGGGTGGTGGTGGCTAAAAGGGTGGGGGGAAGAGGTGCTAGGGTTGTGAGTTGAGGAAGGTGTGAGGAGAGTGTTAAATAGAGGGGGCAGGGTTTTCACATAAGATAATGCAGATTTTTCTTTTTCCGGGGCCTCATGGCTGCTCAAGAGGGGGGCTTAGCTAGGGTTTGAAAAACTAAAAAAGAAAACTTTTGTTTTATAATATTAGGGGATTTTAACATCCCAACCACAAATATTTTCCAGTTAAAGACCTTTGAACTTTGAACCTTTGAGAGAAAACTCTAATTAAGAATATCTGAATTTCTCAAATAAAATTTATATTTCGAAAATCCAAAATTTTGTTTTATAAATTATTAATTTCAATTTAAAATTGAAATTAATAATTTTTCGTCAAGAGCTTGGATGGGGCGCAATAATAAAAATGGGTTCGGTTTGAAATTCTAGCTATTGAAGGTCTGTTCTAAAATATTCCCTATGTGCTTAAGCAACTAAGGATCATTGTTTGCACCAAAAATGAGTTATGTTTAAGGTACTTTTACACTAATTTTATGTTCGTCATAATCGTATTTTTAAGGTTTTTATCTGATTTTATTTTATTTTGCAGGTTTTGAATAATTTCAGAAAATGGCCAAAAATGCGAGAAAAATGGTGAATAATGTCGGGAATTGAAAAATCACTACGAACCGGCCTAAAACCGGGCCGAACCAGTTTAGAACCGGACCGGCTTTGCAAAGAAAAGAAAAAAAACCCGGTTCACCTCTAATAAACCGGTTCAAGTCTTTTAACCCCCTCCCCTTCTTCTTCGCGTGTTCCATCCCCAAACCCAGACCCCCGAACTCGAACCCCATGGCGACACCATCCCCATCTCCTTTCTCTCTCTACCTCGCATCTCTCTCTCTTCCACCTCATCACCATCGTTGTCCTCCTCCACCGCGTTTCACGCTAACGGTGCCAGCACATCATCTTGGCAACACCATCTTCGCCATCCACGACACCCCCAAATCGATGGTCGAGAATCAAAGCAAGGCATTAGGTTCGAGTATAAAAAGGAAGCAGACGCCATTGCTGAGGAGGTTAGAGAATTTTTAGGCTTAATTTAGTTCATTTTCCTTCGAAATTCTCAGATGCAATTTTCGATTTCTAGGGTTAGGGTTTAATGTTAGGTAGTTGCAATTTTCAAGTTGGTTGTAATTAAACACTGATTTTACTTGGTTTATAGCTAATCTTACGTTTTGTGAGGATTTGGTTTTGTTTGAATCGAATTGCAATCGTTTTTCGACCCCCTCCCCTGTTTGCTCTGTTTCTGTCAATGGTGAAATCGCCATTGTTGGTCGGAGGGCTGAGCTGCAAAGTGAGGAGGCCCTGTGTTTGGTAGATTTAGTTCGTTCCCCCTTCCCCCTGAATCGAGTTGTTGGAGGCAGAGGCGTTCACACGGCTGAAGGCAGTGTCGGGTGCCCTGTTACATCTATTGAGGTATAAATTCTCTGATGGTTTGAGTAATATGCTGAGTAATCCTACTTATTTGTGTTGTTCGAATGGGGTTTTGTGATCACAGTCAAGTTTAAGCAAGTTTAAGCATGTTCCTTT
Source organism: Carnegiea gigantea (assembly GCA_029747015.1). Lineage (NCBI taxonomy): Eukaryota > Viridiplantae > Streptophyta > Magnoliopsida > Caryophyllales > Cactaceae > Carnegiea > Carnegiea gigantea. Next base: position 10,640 of record JAKOGI010000444.1, on the reverse strand, counting down.
TTAATTTCAGTTTTAGTAATCTGAGATTGTTTGTTTCAAGGTTTCTTTGATTTGAATTAGCATCTTGCAAATTGGCTGAATTTTGGGTTTGATTTATGCTAGTGTTACTAAATGATGTTGGTGAGTGAATTTGGTGGTTTGATGATGTTGGCTGAATGATTTTGGTAGCTTGATTGAGATTGAATGATTTATGTTAATGAGGTTGATTGGTTTTACTGGTTGTCTATGCTTAGTTGGTTATGGTTAATGCTTCATTTTTGATAGTTGTGTTTAGTTGTAGGATGGTGAATGCTTAGGGTTAAGCACTTAGTTGACCTAGGAATTTAGTTCTCTTGAATGATTTCCATTGGTTTAACAAAGTTAATTAGTCAGTCTACCCTTTTTAAGTGACCTGAATCTTTTTCATCGTCCCTGAGGAGACGACCCTCAAGTACTACAATGAGAGCTGTACGCTTGAGGCACTTTTATTTAAACTCTTAATTTTTCTCAACAAGTTTTTGGCGCCATTGCCGGGGACGACGATATGAGATTAGGTCATATTTCGTTATTAGTTGTGATTTAGTTTATTAGTTGTGATTTGTTTAAGTGATTTGTTTTAGTCATTCCATAGCTTTATTTTGGTATCGAGTCTTACTTTCTCTATATTGGTATCGTTTACTTAGTCTAGTCATCTTGTGAAAAAATTCAAAAATCCAAAAAAATTTTGAAAAGCCAAAAAAAAAACCCAAAAAAATTGAAACATTGAAAACCCTTAAAAATTGAAAAACTTGAAAAACTTTAAAAATTTCAAAATGCCGGTTTTCAATTTCCCGCAATATGAGCATGAATCGTTTTGGAATTATTTTTCAAGGCTTAATGATTATCGTGCTCAACTGAATCATAATTTTCAAAAATGGAAGATTTGTGAGGTCATTATTGAGGGTCTAAATGTTGAGTCAAGGAGTTATATTGAATCACTTTTTCCTGGAGGTTTAATAGAATTATTATCTAAAACTCAAAATGAAGTTTGGGATTTCTTTGAAACATTAGCTTGGGAAACCTACGCATTTGAACAAGCTGATGAGACTTTTATATACCCGACTTATGGAGAGTATGATTTTTATGCTAATTCTTACCCTTCAGATCACTTTATGAATTCCTATGACTCATATTACTCTTATATGCCTCCTATGTTGTGCGACTATTGTGAATCTCCTGATCATGATGCTTGTACTTGTCCTTGCCGTGAGTATATTGATGTTACATGTGCAAGTTTTGAAAAGAAGATTAATGATATGACTGAACAAATGATGGAGACTATAAAAGTGAGAATTGCTGAACATTCTCAATGTTTTGACAAAAATAGGGAGACTTCTAGTGAGATTGATTCTAGTTTAGGATCTCCTAAACTTGACATTAGTCTCTATGATGATTTTGAACCCCCTTATTCTGCTAGGCCTGATTTGAATGAAAACATGCCTTTGCCGAATTTAAGAGAAGAGAGTGACCTCCCTACGTCTCTATCAACAGACCTTGCACCTTGCACTAGCTCACCCAAAGATGTTACTGAAGATATCTTAGTCTATGTCGATTTACCCACCACTCTGAACAATTTTTGTAAATTTGAGGCGGGTGAACAATCGGATACTGTTAGTGAGTTAGATATAAGTGTCACACTTGAAGTTGAGCTTCATGATTTAGATGATTCGAAAGATATTTCACAAGAGTTGTGTGATAAGATAACTAAACCCACTATTTTGGACTTTGATGATGATATTCTTTGTGCGGAATATGAATCTTTTTCATGTGAGTTTGATGTTACTGAAGGTCTTGATTTGGGTTTTCATGTTGAATATGAAACATTCTCTTTTGATTCCATCATTCCTAACTTTCTATTTAAATTAGATGATAATATTCTACATATAGAATATGAATCTTTTTGTGGGTTTGATGTCAATATGAGTTTGAATGACGATCTCTGTGCTGAATATGAATCATTTTCTGTTGATCCTGTCCAAGCTGACCTCCTCCTTGAATATTGCAGTTTTCCCCTCTCCCCTCTTCTTTTTTCTTTAGACCCTCCCGGGTCTACTTCTGTCGAGTTTGAGACTTTTGTGCTTAATACTCCTTGTTTAAATCAGACTCGTGATGATGATGGCACAGATAGACTCAAGGATCACTTTGAATTGCAGGACTTGACTTTAGGCTATTATTTGCGCTCTGATTTTCATATTTCCTTTGATTGGCCTTGTTTTGGTCCTCTCTCCTCCCCTTTTAGAGACGTGAGATTTCATTTAGATCATTCAGATCACTTTAGATGGTTTATGCATTCATATAGTCATATCTTCATGAAACCATTGACTTGTGCATCTGATTTCGCATAAACACATCTCTCTTCTGATTGGGCTATGAGCTTTGATAAGCTCAAAAGAGCATTGAGTTGCATTGAATTTATGCGTCTCATTTGGGTTGCAAATCCTGTTTCTTACTATTTGCATTTCTGCGAGGATTGCGCCTGTATGTTTGATAAGCTATTATGAGCATTGGTTGGTTTTGATCTGAGTAGCTGCTTGTGAGTTGTGATGGAGTGGCTGATACTCTATAAGCCTCATTTGCATAATCTTCATGAGGCATAGTTTGGGTACAATCTGTATCCAACCTGGTATGATCGTTTCACTTTTCTCTCTTCTCCTCTTCTTCTCTTTTCTTTCATTTTGTATTGGTTGTGGATATCTAGAACTGTTTCGAAATTCGAGCAATGTGTTTTGTTTTCTTTTGGTTTTATTTTGATTTTGTGTTGTGTTTTCCTTTTCTTGTGCATTTTGTTTTGTTTTATGTTTACCTTTATTTAGCCTTTTGTTTAGTGTCTTTTATTGTTTTTCTTATTTTCTTTTATTTTTGTCTTTGTTTATTTAGGTTTCAGTTGTGGTTTTGATTTTTATTTTGGTGATTAAGTATGTTTAGACTTTGTCTTGTTTTAGTTTGGTTTGATCTTGTTTTTGATTTTTGTCTTTCATTTACTTTCTTTTGTGATTTTGGTCTTTTGTTTTTGCAAATAAGTATGTTTGGGTCTTGCTTTGTTTTAGTTTAGCTTACATCCTGGTTTTGGTTATGTAGTGGTTTGGGTTGTTTTAGAGGGTTTTGTTTTGGTTTTTGTGAAGATGTGTGTTTGCTTTGGTTTTAGTTTCGATTTTGGCTTTCTTCTGTGATTTCGTTTTTCTTGGCTTTTGTAAACATGTGTGTGTGGTTTTGTTTTGTTTTTGGTTTTGTTTTTGATTTTTGTGGTGTCCTAATTTATATATATTTGTAGTTTAGTGTAGTTTTATGGTTGTATAGCTGATGTGCTTGCTTTTTAGCACCTTAGTTCCCACAATGAGGACATTGCGAAGTTTTGGTGTGGGGGTGAGGTGTTCATTTTTAAAATTTGAAAATTTTTGAAGATTTTTGATTTTGTTTTTGGGAATGTTTGTACTATTTCTGATTAGCTTGAATCCCCTGTGCTTTATTTATTAGCTTGTATATAAATAGGATGCGCATGATAAGTCTCCAACTTCAAATGTGATATTCTAAGCCCTGATTCTAACTTCAGTTGTTCATTATAGGTTGTGTGATCCAGTCCTTATTTATCCCTTCATCGTTATCTTAAGGTCTTAGGTTTCCAAGAATGATTCTCCCACTAGCTGGTGACACGATTACTTTGAAAAATACTTTGAAAAGAAGTGTATTATGAATCAGTATGAAAGAAAGAAAAAAGAGATGAAATAATATATGGAATGACAAGTATCCCTTTAAGGCATACGCTGCTGGGCGTTACCCTTTGAGGCACGTGCTACTGGGTGGTACCCTTTGAGGCAATATTCCTACTGGGAAAGCTTGCTTCCAAAACCAGTATGATAATAATATAGTTATGTCAGCCAAGTGGGATTGAGTCTAATTATGGTAAATTTAAGCCATGCGATGATGATACACTTGCACACGAGCATCGGGATGGATTCAACATCTTGATGTTCAGCTGGGTGAAAAATTAGCGCTCTAATATTATTTAGGAGGTAGAGGGCTTTGAAGTACATTTTATGTATATGCAGGTCAATAATTGAGTACATGTGATTTAGCTGATTAGAATGCGTGCATGTCTTTATCAAATTTTGTACATATCAGTTTTGAGAAAAACCAAAAAGATTCTTCTTTATTTTTGGAATAATTTTTGTGGGATTTCACCTGAAAACCCTCACGAGACCTCACTCGCCCACCTGGGAGACCAGGGGGTTTAAAGGGCTTGTTGCATATGCTAAATGCAACCGTGATTCCTACGACAGTGAGTTAGGATTTTCTTTTTCTTATTTTCTATTTTCTTTTAGTTAGTTTAGTTTGTTTTACTCGAGGACGAGCAAAATCTTGGTGTGGGGGTATTTGTTCGCACCAAAAATGAGTTATTTTTAAGGTACTTTTACACTAATTTTATGTTCGTCATAAGCGTACTTTTAAGGTTTTTATCTGATTTTATTTTATTTTGCAGGTTTTGAATAATTTCAGAAAAATGGCCAAAAATGCGAGAAAAATGGTGAATAATGTCGGGAATTGAAAATCACTACGAACCGGCCTAAAACCGGGCCAAATCGGTTTAGAACCGGACCGGCTTTGCAAAGAAAAGAAAAAAACCCGGTTCACCTCTAATAAACCGGTTCAGGTCTTTTAACCCCCTCCCCTTCTTGTTCGCGTGTTCCATCCCCAAACCCAGACCCCTGAATTCGAAACCCATGGCGACACCATCCCCATCTCCTTTCTCTCTCTACCTCGCATCTCTCTCTCTTCCACCTCATCACCATCGTTGTCCTCCTCTACCGCATTTCACGCTAACGGTGCCAGCACATCATCTTGGCAACACCATCTTCACCATCCACGATACCCCCAAATCGATGGTCGAGAATCGAAGCAAAGCATTGGGTTCGAGTATAAAGAGGAAGCAGATGCCATTGCTGAGGAGGTTAGAGAATTTTTAGGTTTAATTTAGTTCATTTTCCTTCGAAATTCTCAGATGCAATTTTCGATTTCTAGGGTTAGGGTTTAATGTTAGGTAGATGCAATTTTCGAGTTGGTTGTAATTAAACACTGATTTTACTTGGTTTATAGCTAATCTTACGTTTTGTGAGGATTTGGCTTTGTTTGAATCGAATTGCAATCGTTTTTCGACCCACCTCCCCCTGTTTGCTCTGTTTCTGTCAATGGTGAAATCGCCATTGTTGGTTGGAGGGATGAGCTTCAAAGCGAGGAGGCCCTGTGTTTGGTAGATTTAGTTCGTTCCCCATTCCCCCTGAATCGAGTTGTTGGAGGCAGAGGTGCTCACACGGCTGAAGGCAGTGTCGGGTGCCCTGTTACATCTGCTGAGGTATAAATTCTCTGATGGTTTGAGTAATCCACTGAGTAATCCTACTTATTTGTGTTGTTCGAATAGGGTTCTGTGATCACACTCAAGTTTAAGCAAGTTTAAGCATGTTCCTTTTTAATTTCAGTTTTAGTAGTTTGAGATTGTTTGTTTCAAGGTTTCTTTAATTTGGATTAGTATCTTGCAAATAGGATGAATTTTGGGTTTGATTTATGCTAGTGTTACTAAATGATATTGGTGAGTGAATTTGGTGGTTTGATGATGTTGGTTGAGTGATTTTGGTAGCTTGATTGAGATTGAATGATTTATGTTAATGAGGTTAATTCGTTTTGCTAGTTGTCTATGCTTAGTTGGTTATGGTTAATGCTTCATTTTTGATAGTTGTGTTTAGTTGTAGTATGGTGAATGCTTAGGGTTAAGTACTTAGTTGACCTAGGAATTTAGTTCTCTTGAATGATTTCCATTGGTTTAACAAAGGTAATTAGTCAGTATACCCTTTTTAAGTGACCTGAATCTTTTCCATCGTCCCTGAGGAGACGACCCTCAAGTACTACAACGAGAGCTGTACGCTTGCGGCACTTTTATTTAAACTCTCAATTTTTTCCAACAAGTTTTTGGCGCCGTTGTCGGGGACGACGATATGAGATTAGGTCATATTTCGTTATTAGTTGTGATTTGTTTAAGTGATTTGTTCTGGTCATTCCGTAACTTTATTTTGGTATCGAGCCTTACTTTCTCTATCTTGGTATCGTTTACTTAGTTTAGTCATTTTGTGAAAAAATTCAAAAATCCAAAAAAATTTTGAAAAGCCAAAAAAAAACCCAAAAAAATTGAAAAATTCAAAACCCCTAAAAATTGAAAAACTTAAAAAACTTTAAAAATTTCAAAATGCCGATGTTCAATTTCCCGCAATATGAGCACGAATCTTTTTGGAATTATTTTTCAAGGCTTAATGATTATCGTGCTCAACTGAATCATAATTTTCAAAAATGGGAAATTTGTGAGGTCATTATTGAGGGTCTAAATATTGGATCAAGGAGTTATATTGAATCACTTTTTCCTAGAGGTTTAATAGAATTATTATCTAAAACTCAAAATGAAGTTTGGAATTTCTTTGAAAAATTAGCTTGAGAAACCTATACATTTGAACAAGCTAATGAGACTTTTATATACCCGACTCATTGAGAGTATGATTTTCATGCTAATTCTTACCCTTCAGATCACTTTATGAATTCCTATGACTCATATAACTCTTATATGCCTCCTGTGTTGTGCGACTATTGTGAATCTCCTGATCATGATGCTTATACTTGTCCTTTTCATGAGTATATTGATGTTACATGTGCAAGTTTTGAAAAGAAGATTAACGATATGACTGAACAAATGATGGAGACCATGAAAGTGAGAATTGCTGAATATTCTCAATGTTTTGACAAAAATAGGGAGACTTCTAGTGAGATTGATTCTAGTTTAGGATCTCCTATGCCTGACATTAGTCTCTATGATGATTTTGAACCCTCTTATTCTGCTAGGCCTGATTTGAATGAAAACATGTCTTTGCCTAACCTCGAACAAGAGAGTGACCTCCCTACATCTCTATCAACAGACCTTGCACCCTGCACTAGCTCACCCAAAGATGTCACCGAAGATATCTTAGTTTATATCGACCTACCCATCACTCTGAAGGACTGTCGTGAACTGGTAGTGGGTGAACAACCTAATGCTGTTAGTGAGTTTGATATAAGCATCACACCTGAAGTTGAGCCTCATGATTTAGATGATATGAAAGATATTTCACAGGAGTTACATGATGAGACACCTGAACCCACTATGTTGGACTTTGATGATGATATTCTTTATGCAGAATATGAATCTTTTTCATATGGGCTTGATGTTACTGAAGGTTTTGATGTGGGTTTTCATGTTGAATTTGAATCATTCTCTTTTAGTCCCATCTTTCCTGACCTTCTATTTAAATTAGATGATAACATTCTGTATATAGAATATGAATCTTTTTGTGGGTTTGATGTCGATATGAGTTTAAATGAGGATCTCCGTGCTGAATATGAATCATTTTCTGTTGATCCTGTCTAAGCTGACCTCCTCCTTGAATATTGTAATTCTCCCCTTTCCCCTCTTCTTTCTTCTTTAGACCCTCCCGAGTCTACTTTTGTAGAGCCTGAGAATTTTGTGCTTAATATTCCTTGTTTAGATCAGACTCTTGATGATCATGGCATAGATAGACTCAAGGATCACTTTGAAATGGAAGACTTGACTTTAGGCCGACATTTGAGCTCTGATTTTCATATTTCCTTTAATTGGCCTTGTTTTGGTCCTCTCCCCTCCCCTCTTAGAGATGTGAGATTTCATTTAGATCGTTCAGAGCACTTTCGATGGTTTTTGTATTCATATAGTCATATCTTCATTAAACCATTGACTTGTGCATCTGATTTTATATATACACATCTCTCTTCTGATTGGGCTACGAGCTTTGATAAGCTCAAAGGAGCATTGAATTGCATTGAATTTATGCGTCTTATTTGGGCTGCAAATCCTGTTTCTTACTATTTGCATTTCTGCGAGGATTGCGCCCGTATATTTGATAAGCTACTACGAGCATTGGTTGGTTTTGATCTGAGTAGCTGCTTGTGAGTTGTGATGGAGTGGCTGATACTTCGTAAGCCTCATTTGCATCATCTTCACAAGGCATAGTTTGGGTACAATCTGTATCCAACCTGGTATGATCGTTCTACTTTCCTCTCTTCTCCTCTTCTTCTGTTTTCTTTCGTTTTGTATTGGTTGTGGATATCTAGAACTATTTCTAAATTCGAGCAATGTGTTTTGTTTTCTTTTTGATATTTTCTTTTGGTTTTATTTTGGTTTTGTGTTGTATTTTCCTTTTCTTGTTCGTTTTGTTTTGTTTTACATTTACCTTTATTTAGCCTTTTATTTAGTGTCTTTTATTTGTTTTTCTTGTTTTCTTTTGGTTTTGTCTTTGTTTATTTAGGTTTCAGTTGTGGTTTTGATTTTTATTTTGGTGATTAAGTATGTTTAGGCTTTGTCTTGTTTTACTTTGGTTTGTTCTTGTTTTTGATTTTTGTCTTTCATTTGCTTTCTCTTGTGATTTTGGTCTTTGGTTTTTGCAAATAAGTATATTTGGGTCTTACTTTGTTTTAGTTTAGCTTATATTCTGGTTTTGGTTATGTAGTGGTTTGGATTGTTTTAGAGGGTTTTGTTTTAGTTTTTGTGAAGATGTGTGTTTGCTTTGATTTTAGTTTCGATTTTGGCTTTCTTTTGTGATTTTGTTTTTCTTGGCTTTTGTAAATATGTGTGTGTGATTTTGTTTTGTTTTTGGTTTTGTTTTTGACTTTTGTGGTGTCCTAATTTGTATATATTTGTAGTTTAGTGCAGTTTTATGGTTGTATAGCTGATGTGCTTGCTTTTTAGCACCTTAGTTCCCACAATGAGGACATTGTGAAGTTTTGGTGTGGGGGTGAGGTGTCCATTTTTGGAATTTGAAAATTTTTGAAGATTTTTGATTTTATTTTTGGGAATGTTTGTACTATTTCGGATTAGCTTGAATCCCCTGTGCTTTATTTATTAGCTTGTATATAAATAGGATGTGCATGATAAGTCTCTAACTTCAAACGTGATATTCTAAACCCTGATTCTAACTTCAGTTGTTCATTATAGGTTGTGTGATCCAGTCCTTATTTATCCCTTCATCGTTATCTTAAGGTCTTAGGTTTCCAAGAATGATTCTCCCACTAGCTTGTGACACGATTACTTTGAAAAATACTTTGAAAAGAAGTGTATTATGAATAAGTATGAAAGAAAGAAAAAAGAGATGAAATAACATATGGAATGACAAGTAGCCCTTTAAGGCATACGCTGCTGGGCGTTACCCTTTGAGGCACGTGCTACTGGGAAAGCTTGCTACTGGCAATCTTCGCCATCCACGACACCCCCAAATCTATGGTCGAGAATCGAAGCAAGGCATTGGATTCGAGTATAAAAAGGAAGCAGACGCCATTGCTGAGGAGGTTGGAGAATTTTCAGGTTTAATTTAGTTCATTTTCCTTCGAAATTCTCAGATGCAATTTTCGATTTCTAGGGTTAGGGTTTAATGTTAGGTAGTTGCAATTTTCGAGTTGGTTGTAATTAAACACTAATTTTACTTGGTTTATAGCTAATCTTACGTTTTGTGAGGATTTGGTTTTGTTTGAATCGAATTGCAATCATTTTTCGACCCCCCGCCCCTGTTTGCTCTGTTTCTGTCAATAGTGAAATCACCATTGTTGGTTGGAGGGCTGAGCTGCAAAGCGAGGAGGCCCTATGTTTGGTAGATTTAGTTCGTTCCCCCTTCCGCCTGAATCGAGTTGTTGGAGGCAGAGGTGTTCACACGGCTGGAGGCAGTGTCGGGTGCCCTGTTACATCTACTGAGGTATAAATTCTCTGATGGTTTAAGTAATCTGCTGAGTAATCCTACTTATTTGTGTTGTTCGAATGGAATTCTGTGATCACACTCAAGTTTAAGCAAGTTTAAGCATGTTCCTTTTTAATTTCAGTTTTAGTAATCTGAGATTGTTTGTTTCATGGTTTCTTTGATTTGAATTAGTATCTTGCAAATAGGCTGAATTTTGGGTTTGATTTATGCTAGTGTTACTAAATGATGTTGGTGAGTGAATTTGGTGGTTTGATGATGTTGGCTGAATGATTTTGGTAGCTTGATTGAGATTGAATGATTTATGTTAATGAGGTTGATTGGTTTTACTGGTTGTCTATGCTTAGTTGGTTATGGTTAATGCTTCATTTTTGATAGTTGTGTTTAGTTGTAGTATGGTGAATGCTTAGGGTTAAGTACTTAGTTGACCTAGGAATTTAGTTCTCTTGAATGATTTCCATTGGTTTAACAAAGTTAATTAGTCAGTATACCGTTTTTAAGTGACCTGAATCTTTTCCATCGTCCTTGAGGAGACGACCCTCAAGTACTACAACGAGAGCTATACGCTTGCGGCACTTTTATTTAAACTCTCAATTTTTCCCAACAAGTTTTTTGGCGCCGTTGCCGGGGACGACGATATGAGATTAGGTCATATTTCGTTATTAGTTGTGATTTGTTTAAGTGATTTGTTTTGGTCATTCCGTAACTTTATTTTGGCATCGAGTCTTACTTTCTCTATCTTGGTATTGTTTACTTAGTTTAGTCATTTTGTGAAAAAATTCAAAAATCCAAAAAAATTTTGAAAAGCCAAAAAAAAACCCAAAAAAATTGAAA